>JALLOT010000939.1:0-16946 GCA_036939595.1 Thalassiosira livingstoniorum
TCAATAGCAATGAAATTAGACTAAATCAAACTCATCAAAAGATGAAAATCATTGGTTGCAACTCATCAATGTTCCCAACCTGCACCACCTCCAAATATTTCAATCAGTTCATTAGAATTTGTATTTTTATGACCTTCTTTGATGTTACCCATCTCATGTTTTGTGTCCTCTCAATAAACTCAGAGGGATTTCATGTATCAGATTGTAAAATACTTGATAACTCTCATGAAAATTATTTCATTAGGGCCACGGGAAATTGACACATGCTTCATTGATGAACAAAGTAGTTCTTTGTTTATCCTTCCATAGGTGTATATAGCTGGGTGTATTTACATTCAACTCAGAGCACATTGCTGAAAGAATGATTTATCACAACAGTCCTCAAATCATTATTGTCTTATTTTCAATGCCCAATCACCAATTACCAAATCTGGTTAATCAAAGCCTACTTCTAGTGTCTCAATTACATTAGCGTAACTGTATGTTCTTCTTTGATTTTCATAAAAATCCCATCTCAGGTTTCTGCCCACTGGCGTGGAATACGAAGGAGTAAGACTTCTTGTGTAGTCATCCATGGTCATTTTTCTTGTATTCCACAAAATGCCTAATTTTTTCATTGTAAGCTTATTTTTACAAAATAAGCACTTTGGAATACAAGAAAAATGTCCTAGGACGACTACAGTATTATCTACTGCAGCAACAAAGGTTGAAGTAACTGAAACTATGGAAACATTGGTTCTGGTATCATCAGCTGTGGCAACATTGGCTACTTCAGCTGCAGCAACTTTGAAAATAGCAACATCAGCCACAGTGTGGACTTCAGCATTTTCTTAATTTTTTGCCACTTGATTCCACAGAAACAATGACTGCAGCAACAACAATGGCTGCAACATTGGTGCCACAGCAACATCAGCCACAGCAATATTGGTACTGCAACAACAATGAAACAATGGTTGCAGCAACATTAGTTGCAACAACAATGACTGCAGCAACAACTGCTGCAACAACAACTGCTGAATCAAAAGACACACCCATTGAATGGGAACATCATCACCAATGACTATCTCATACAAGGTAATGCCATAACATTGTTATGTTCAAATAAGCCATGGATTTGGCCTGTTCCATCACTTCACCAGCATCATCAAAAAAACTACTTGTGTGTAATATGGTATGCTAAGAGGTATGATCATGCATGATGCATACCATACTATTAGCACCTACTTCACTTGTACATCAATGTGGGGGCAACTAGACCATACCATGCTATTATTTTTTGTCTTCTATCTACAGGCATAGATTTTGTGGGATTCATCTTGCATGCATATGATTCAATACACCATTAATATTCTTTTTGTGCTGTCTAAGTAAGTACCAACTGAAGTATTGTACAATGGACAGGCAAATGTGGTGGTGCCGTAGTCTCTTGGGAGTTGAATCCATCCAAATGGTATGAATGCACCACCTTTGTTATGGTACTCTGTTCCAATATGCTACCCCCTCTGACAGTACTACTGCTACTGATACTGTGAGATTGATGCCTCAAGGTCTTGTATCACACTTGCAAGGTGTCCTTTCAAAGTGCTGGTTAGCTCATTCATTGTGTGTCTTCAACAAAATTACTTTTCTTAGCATGATGTCTGTCCTTGGTGGCAGGGGGCACCTTTTATTTAGTAGATCAGGACTACAACATACCACTGCATACATCTCATCCCATGTAGGGGTTTGGGTACAAGTTACTGATATACCCTACAGAGCAAAGAATGAAAAGAAGAGTAATTTTGGTGATGACAAAGCCAATGGGTAACTCATGGTTCCAAGATCTTGTTATGCCTCAGAATATGATATTTTCAAGATGATGCACAGCAAGTTAATTGGCTCCCCAAGGACCTTCATCATGCTAATACAAAAATTGATGATTCAGAGAAGTTGCTCCATGAAAGCTCCATTTGATTCTGTGCATGTGTGCTATTGGAAAATTACTTGTCTTTGCATGTCTTATATCCTTGGTGGTAGAGGGCACCTCTTTCTAATTAGACCTGGATTATGGCATAATGCTGTGTAACTATCATTCCCTGCAGGGGTTTGAGATCAAATTTCTGGTTTGAGCATGGCATGAGTCTTTGACACACATTTCATTGTTAAGCATGCAAAGAAAAGTAATTCTGCTGACAAAACACAATATCAAGACCAATGGTAGCAGCTCAAAATCCAGAAATGTTTGTTTTACATTGGAATTCAAGAAGTTTGCAAGATAATTTAAGTCCTGTAGATTGATACCTCAAGGTCCTACATTTTCTATTATCATATTGTTAAGAAAAACAATGTTGCAAGGCCCAAAGTTGTGCAAACACACTGGTCAAATGATGTCTCACGGTCATTACTGCCATGTGTTGTCAGCAATAGATCTTGGGTAGGACACTAAGAGTTGGCCATATTTCATGCAAAATTGACCTAAAAATACCTTTTTGGCTTGTAGAATGAATAATAATTCTTTCCTTGAATTCAGGAGCAATTTTGGGTGCTGATTGAGATTTCATGCTTCCATTTTACTCTTTAGAACAGTATTCTACTACCTTTCTTTTTTTGTACAAGCATAGTATTGGCAAAATTACTTTTCTTTGCATGTCTTATGTTCTTGATAGCAGAGGACCCCTATTCCTAATTTGACCTGGATTTTGATGTACTACTTCATAAGTCTTATTCCCTTCAGAGGTTTGAAATCAATCTTCTGACTTGAACACAAGTCTCAGACACACCGACCAGTGTTAAGTATGCAAAGAAAAAGTAACTTTGTTGCCAAAGCACAAGGGTCCCAGAAAACAAGAATCTTGTAATGTGGTGTAGGTCCTGTAGGTTGATGCCTCTAGGTCCTGCAATCTGCATCATGCAAGAAAGTCACTTCAATGAAGTGCAAATATATTTTGTTACCATTTCCTTTTACAAAACTACTTATCTTTGAATGTCTTATATACTTGGTTGCAGAGGACCCATCTGTCTATATAGAACTAGATGAGGACATGTGATTGAAATGCAGCTATTGGCATAGGGAGAAACATCAAGACACAGTTTAATACAATTCTTTTAATTTACCACCATAAAGTGATGCACTGCTGCAACATGCCAAGGAAGCACAAATATTCAAGCATGGATAGAGGTCATCAAGTGAACAATTGTTGCACATACAAGTATCATTTAATTTTTCTCCACTTGTGTTTGCCAATTTTCAAATAAAACATTCTTTTTCGCATATGTCTCATTTTGCAGTTTTATTTTGCATGTGATGATTTGTAAAGTTTTCTGTTTTCTGTTTTTTACATGATGCTTTGGTTATTTTGTTTTGTATATTTTTGTTGATCTTTTGCATGATTTTTTTTCATGTTTTGGTATTTACTTTTCTTGCCATATTTCATTTCTGTTTTGTTTGGAAAATTATTCTTTTTATGCTTTTTAATTTTTACTTCATCTTTATTTGTTGAGACCTTTGATTGTTCTGCTTTGTATGCTTTGTATTTATAGCTGTTACATTTTTTGCTTTGTATGTTTTGATTTGGATGTTTTTTTGTGTTTTCCTTTCTCATTTTATTATGTTTTTTCATTTACAACTTGCTTCCCAGGTCTTATTTTGAATATTTGTTTTTCATGTTATATATTGGATATTTTTCAATGTTCAATTTGTTTTGTATACTTTGATTTTTTCTCATGTATTTTTCTTATGAGTCTTGTTTTGCACATTTTGTTTTGTATTTTTGAATTTAATATTTTGTCTTGAATGAAATTTTATTTTCTGCCTTGCATTTATGCTTGGAATGTTTTGACTTTTTTCATGTTTGACATTCATATTTTGCTTTCGTGTTCTTTTTTGCATAATATTTTGCTTTTATGTATACCATGCCTACCTAGCAATGCATCATTTTTGGCTTCAATATAAAGAAAAGGATATAATTTCATAAAAACTTTAAAATTATATTGAATTTTGATATAAATTTTGCACTATTGCTAGTTTTTCTTTGTAAAACTAATAAGTATGAACTTTTTGATATAGCTGAACTTGACAGCTTCATATAGTATTGGAACAAAATCAACATAAAATACTATCTGTTAGTAGAGAGCCATATAGAATATTGTACAAAAATTACAAGATTGCTACCAAAGTTGATTTTTTACTTGCAAGATAATATTAATAATTTCCATATGCATTGATATGAGTGCTATTAGACATGAATACATTTATGGGCCTCTTTTGATTTTTTATTTGGTTTTAATGGTCATGGCAATAGTTTATAACAAATTGTTAATCATTTTTTAGTGTTTGACAACAATATTACAGTAAATCAGTAGCTTGCTCTGAATGGGAGCTGCATACAGTAAAGTATGAAATGGCAAATTCTGAGGGGATCCAGTTCAGTTATCATACCATTTGAGCTATAAAAATAAGTCTTAAATTGACAGATGCTGATATCAGCAATAACTGGAGTAGAAAACATTTTCCTATAAAAAACAGTATGTTTACTATGCAACATTTTTATTGTTAGTAAGTGTTAAATTTTACTTTTCTTACAAAATATGGGCAAACATGAAACTTTGAAATTTATATTTAAAAAAATATTAACAGAAAGGTAATTTTCCTGTTTGAAATTGGATATTTTTGGAAGTTTTCAGGAGGTTTTGCAATCTTGGATCTTTTGCAAGTTCAAAACAGAATAGGAGTAGAAAATTCTGGAAGTTTGAAAGCTCACAAAAAATTGAAAATGAAGCAAAAAGGTCCTCAGGGAGGGAATTCAACCCCAGAGCTTTAATACTATTTCCCAGCATAGCTTTCATTTTGAATTTTCTTGTCCTTATAAATAACATCAGTCTTTGACTATATTATGTATGAAAATAAAAACAGTACAACAATATACACATATATTTATAGTTATTTTCATATGTTTATGAAAAGATATGTTGTCATGCTACAGTTATCAGAAAGTACAATGTTGTACAAGTTTTGATTTTTTATACTATTGTATGTTTTATTTTTTTAATTAGTTCAACATCATACTATTTCTCTAATCTCGTTAGTGCAAGCTATGCTTGCACATACTCGTGCAAGCTTTGTTTGCATAATAAAGACTGCACTCATGCACATGTTATGCAGGCAACATCTTTGTATACAAAATAATATTGCAAGCTACACATGCACATACCTACCCATACAAAACTCACTGCATGACTTGGATTGCTAAGAAGCCCATTGTATTTAGGGAGTATTGTAGGTACCTTGGGATTAAAGTACTAAACTTGCTTTGCTTCTTAAATAAAAAATTGGTTTGCTTCATTCACTCATGTCAGCATTTAGCAATTATTTTTTAGCTAAAAAGGTAAGACAACCAAACCGGCTCCCCTCAAACTTTGCCATTATAATAGGTGTGTCATAAAGACATGGAATGAATTAGTTTCAGTTTTAACCATTTGAGAATCAATCATGAAATAAAAACATGTCTGAACATGGGAATGTGTGTGGTGTGGTGCCTGGTACAAACACATGTGTACATGCTATTGTTTCTTGTGCAATTTTTTATTAGTGTATTCTATAAAATTTTGGTACAAACATGGTGTAAGGCAGCAGTACATTTATTCTTGGACAGCATCTAAAACTGGTGTCAGGTTCCAGTACAAAAACAAAATTTTAATGTTAACACACAAAAAATACAATTTGAATAGAACTATAAATGTTTCTGCAAATGAAACTTGAGAAGTAAATCCTAAAATTGGTTGTCAACTAAGTGTTTGACCATCTTTGACTCAATATTATTTTTATTTATTATCAAAGTAGTCAGAGTTTACATTATATTCATTTCAAGGGGCATGTATATGCATTCCAATGTTCATGTATATTTAATTTTGCCATAGGTAGAATAATTTTGCAAAAATGCTGCTTCAAGGCATCTACAAACAACTGAGAATAAAAACAGTCTGGTGCCAATGCCACAGACAGAAAATATGTGGCATTGTGGAACAATGGGACAAAAAATAAGAGAACAGCTCTGAGTAATTGAGTGCTCTCATTCTATTTCCATCCATGTTAAATCATCATTTATGAGCTTAGTATTGATACCAATTGATTAAGATGCAGAACCAACATCTATTATTATTTGCAATTTTTATGACAGCTACATGTCACTAAGTGAGCAGTTTCAATGAAAAGAAAGTTTCTTAGATTGATTTGGATTTGAATCTGTCTCTGCACAAGTCTCCATTATAGATGTGCATTGCAGTTAGAATTCCTTATGTCAACTAGCTTTGGCCAGAAAGGCTCCATCAGATTCAACTTTTCATTTTTGCTACCAATGCCACTACATTATTCATTCAATGATTCATCTCCATATTATAAACCATATACATTTTTTCCATGTCTTTGTCTTAATAAGCTAAATATTTCCTTAAGCAATTTTTTGAATTTCCAACAAAACAGTTGAAACATTGAGCTGCTGTTTTGTGGGGTGGGGGGCAGACAGCTTAACAATTCTCATCAATGTGACTTCTTTGTCAAACATTGAATTTCTATTGTAATTAAACTGTCTGTGTCCACTTTATGTCCCTGTCAATAAAATCATACAACAACAGATGATTGGGTTGACTTTGTTGAATAACTGTTGGAGTGAACAATTTTTACACACAAGCTCCAATTTGCTATGACCCTTTTTCACAAAAGTTACAGTAAAATTACAGTAAGTCACTACAGCCTAGATATGTTTTTGAGAAACAAATTTGAAAAAATACATTTTTTTAGGTTAAAGAATACCATCAGTAACATTTATTATCAATGCTAATTTTTTACAATATTTGACAAGATACAAGTAGTAAGCTTCTTGCTATTATCAGTTCCAAGAGAAGATTATCAGAATAGCTTCTCAAAATCAATGTCTTGGATATGCAAGAATAATTTTTTCAAGTGTAGTTAGTGAAAAGGAAATCCTGATTCAATTTAAGAATAATTTCTTTAGACTGGATTTCCACAAATTCATACCTTTTTTGTTTGATCCTAGCAGTATCCAAGACATGATGGTGAAAGTCTGTATGTTGCCTAGAAATATAACATAAGAATAACTAGTTAGGCTTCCATTTTTATCTCCAGCTACACCAATGACCAAACTCAATATTTTGTGTCCAAAAAATCACTTTTATGACATGTGTGTACTGCACTTGTGCCCACGCAGCTACTTACAATTTCCTTAATGGAACATGCAAGGACTTGTTTTCTAAATTCTTGATGTTTTTTCAAAAATGGTGGATGTTTTCATGTGTCATGACCATGTCCAGAACATTTTTGGCTAAGAAATAATGCTCATAAAGGTCTACAAATACAAAAAAACACACATATTACATGGAAAAACAATAAATGAAAATCAAAGAAGTTACAAATAACTTACAAATAAAAGCATATAAATAATCTACAAAGAACCCACACAAGGACATGTAAAGAGTTAATAATTTAGAAGAGGCCCTTCAAAAGATCCTACCTATTCTTCTATCTGTGAACCTACAAAAATAAAGGATTTTACAGAAGAACCCAAAACTGAAGTAAACCTTATTATAAATGAAACTAAAAAGGAATAAAAAAACAGATCATTGTCTTCTATTAGATTGTAATGAGCCCTTCTACTTCAAGTCCGCTGTTTGAAAAGTCATGATTTCTAAGTAGTATATATGTAGGCTCTGTATCTACATGCTAAATCTTGCCCCAAAGTCAAAAAAGCTTCTAAATAATCTATGATCATGTTTGTGCGTATCTGGTACCATAAAGTCTCTTTTTGGTTAGGTCAAGGTTAGTTTAGTATAGGGGCACCCCAAAGGTTTTATGATAAGATGACTAATTCAATGTAGTCTCTGTTATTTTTCTAAATTACCCACATTTGATTTTCCAAAAAGATATTTTGATCTAATGTTCCAGGAGTGAACTACTCTTTATAAATATTTTCGTTGAGCATCAAAATCAAAAAATTGTTTTCATTGAATTATGTATCAATGAAATCTCCCCATCATTCCTAAAGTATACAAATATGATTTTCCAAAAATAAATCTCAACGTGATGCTCCAGGATTGAAATATTCTCTTTTCCATCATTTTAGCACAGCTTTGGCATTGGTATTTGTTCATAATATGAGTGTGAAAGTGTGTCTGGTTTCAGTTTTCATTGTATTTCAAACAATGGTTTTTATGAATGAATTTTTATTCATAATTATCTATCACTCCAAAATTGGCATCATTGGTTGTTTTTATTAAAGTTCTCTTTAAATTTGCACTGGATTAAACAAATTTAACACTATCATGTTAGAGCTATTGATTAATAAATTGACAGTTGTTTTCACTGAAAAATATTAACTATACTCCAAAATGATATAATCAGAAATATGGAACTATTCTTCATTCCTAAAATATCAAAAGTGAGCTTCATTCCCAAAGTAAGTCTCAATTCCCAGATCTTGTCCCCAAATTATGTGATTGATCATTGGTTATTAATTAAAGTTTTGGTCTTTAGGGGTATCTAATTGTTGATGAAAGTGAACCCAACTTTGAAAACAAACCTGGTAAAATTTTACTCTATTCGAAAATGTACCTGATAAAAATTCAATAAAAAACTGGGTTCACATTCAAAAATTGTAAAAATAGCAATTATGGTATGCACAAAAACTTGCACATATTGCCAAAGGTGCATAATGAACACATGATATTTTTGATTATGAGCCTGATGTAAACACAAAATAAAAATTAACCTGGTGAAAACATATTTATTATAAAGCAAGCCTGGTATTTTTTAAAACAAACAAGGTTTAATTTAACCAACAATTAGGGTATTAGGTAGAGACAAATCAAAAAAATGTTTGACTCTAAGATAATTGAGATCATATACAATAACTCACTTCCCTAGTTGAATTTTTTATTAGTCCACTCATTGCTCATCAGTCCTTGAAGAATCCTGTTTTTGGGCTCTACTTTTGGTACAATATCATAAAATAGGAATACTAAGAATACTGCAGCATGTTTGTTTTTCACTCAAAACAAACTATGGCAACATATTGACAACAATGGTGACCTTGGTGTTGTCAGTGGACATCACCAACAACTAGCAGAATACCCTACTACCAAAAGGTCTAAATTACTAACTGAATGTTTAATAGTAATGCTCTAATAATCAGTATGTAAGAATAATGTAGATCAGAAGTAAAAGTTACCATAGCATCAGGTTGGGGGCAACATGGCATCTAGTTATGACAGAGCTGTTTGTCTCTGCCAATGCAGTGGCCTGAAGCATTCAAGTGAAATGAGCAATTCTTCAAAATGTTACCTGAACTTGTTTCTTAATGCTCTAATGATGCAAATCATCACAAATTATCCAGATAATGTTTGCTTGATGTCCACAGCTGTGCTAAATGGTGTTGGTATCAGTGACAGGGTAGCAGACACAGCAGCAGAGTTCTGATTCAAGCTCTCTAGCAGAATGAGCATTGCTTCAAAACATTACCTGGAGATTGATTATTAATGATCTGATAACATAGATTATTATGAGCTATTGAGGTAACATTTAAATAATTTACAGCAGCACTGAACAGCATTAGTGTAAGTTACAGGGGGCAGATGCCATTGTCATTGGAAAAAGAGGAATGAATCTAACAGCTTAATGATCAGTTCAAACAGGTTCAAACATGCATTAAAAAGCCTTTATCTGCAGCATATCCATTGCTTAAAACATAAAAGTCTGGTATTGTACTTTCAAACAAACTTGGTTTTTAGCTTCAATCCAAGGCATTGAAAAAATTTTAATTGAAGAAAAGTACTTGAAAATGTATTATTAACAATGGACTATGAATAATTACCTCACTCATTTATTTTTACTGTCATGAAAGTTCTAAGCTTGTGAATTTGAATGTTATCTTTTATTCTCTCAGCATTTTACTTCCTAATTTTTTGTTAAGAAAATCAAAAACAAAATATGGTCAATAATAATGGCTTTAATGCAAAAAATAATTTGTCTTCAATGGAATAGAATATAGTTTTATTTTTATATTGTTGATTGTTGAAATGACTTTTATTAATTTTTCTCCAGCATAAGGCCAAATATCCTTTTCTTTTTGATAGATTGTTGTATTGCAGTGTAACAGCAAATGGAGGATCTCAAGTCCTCTCCCTGATACTGATAAGTCACACAGCTCTCTCCCAACCACTTGACTGGTATCTCTGTCATCCAAAAATTGAACAAAATCTTTCAATTGAATGCAAACATAGACTGGAAATGGCAACTTTCCACTTTGGAAACTTGCACCAAAGAAGAAATTGATGTCAAATTTGTTATTTAAAGGGAGTTAACAATCAACCAGTAAAATATTTTGGTCAAAAATGAAAACAAAAATCTGTGTTAAAGAAACTTACCTGACCAATGCATCCAATACAGGACCTGGAGGTCAAAGAAGAAAACTTTGTGATGATGATGATGGTGATTGGCCAGTGTGTCAAATGGTGGTTCACTTTGGCTAAAAGAACCCAGTTCTTCCCCCTAAGATTTAGTTCTTTAGGGTTGAGCTGGTGAAGTGCTGGGGTGAGTCTCTGTAAATATTTTGAATCTTGGTGACAAGGGGACAATGAATACAATAGTGGTGGCAAAAACAGATTCAGAATCACTAATTGGTGTTGGTGGTTTTGTTGTATTTATTGTGAGCACTGTGGGTTGTGCCATGACCAGCCAATATTTCACTGCATTCCCATGCCCTTAGGGAGGTGTACAGGGAAACACTAACCAGCACCAACCATGCACTCTAGGTGCTGCTATTAATGAAGTAGTGCTGCTAGTAGGGTTTTGATTGTTTCCCTGGTTTCCATTGTCTCCACAATTGTTGGGGACAAAATAATGTTGGAAAATTGGGTGAAGGCTGTCATACAGACAGACTTTTAGAACTGTTGATCCATCTGGAACTTGATTTTTCCTCCAATATTTTTTACACAAGGCCCAATTGTTATGGACACTGACAGATTGTTGTTGGTCTTCACTTTCTGCATGTATCTACTTTTTTGATTGGAAATTTGATGTGACAAGATCTGCCATTTTGTCAATTCCTGCACTATTAGGTTACCTAAAATTTATGACTAAGCTAAAAGAATCTATTGGAATTCCCTAGGGTTGCAATAAGTACAGTGTATCACTTCAACTGATGACAATAGATGTCGAAGGAGAAGAAGAAAGATATTGTGGTAAATCTCATTTCAACCTTATTGATGATTGTATCATTATGGTTGGGCAAGTAAAGTTTCCTGCCATGTTGCCACAGTGATCAAGATGGATAAGATGTTGTTTATTATTTTAAACTGAAATTTTATGTGCCTCTGCAAGAGACTGATCTAGACACAGTGGTAAAATCTACTGATAATTGGGGCAAGGCTGCAAGTTGGAATCTGTTGTAACCTTGCTTTGTCATCATTGGGCATGCTGTTTTGATTTACTTTTTGCTGAAAATTTTTGTGTGTTGTATGATAAAGTTTAGTATTACTGGTTTTCAACAAATTCCTACCATCAGTTTAGAAACTATATAATCTATCTACTGTGGTATATGATACTTTTAAGTACTATTTCTACATGTGAAAAAGATACTCATTACCATGTAGCCACATAACTCAATCCATGATGAGTGAACTTTGCATGTGCGTGGGTGATGATTCCCAGAGTTCTGGAAACTTTGTACTCCTACTTCTTGTCCACAAATCTTTGTACTTGGAAATATACCCTGTTTGGTGTAAGTTTATTTGATCATGTTTTGAAAATAAGAAAAAAAAAAACCATTTTTGACAGTTTTTCTGTAAAATTCATTAGTGACAAATCTTTGGGAAGGTTTGTAAACTAGAACACCATTGAACTTTTGGCTTTCTTTAGTTTGGGACTAGATTTATTTGCTTTTGGTATTTAAGAAAATTCATATTGATGTAGGAATAGTAATAGCTTCTTAACTAAAAAAACTGAAAAACACTTGATCCAATGGAGTGTTTTTAATCTCCAAGGATGGGGACCATCCTTTTTTCCATAAAAATGGTGCTCCTGTCTACTAATATACTTAATTAAGTACCTCTTTCTCTTGCAGTCATTTCATCAAAAAATGACTTCTGGTAAAAATTAAAAATACCATTAAGACACAGAACTTTATGGAGGATTCATTTCTTTAACTATGAATGGAGTTTCATAAGTGTAAATTGCCTAAAAATGACAAATGTGCAACTTCAAGTTGGAGAAAAAGTGGAGAAATCAAATCAGCTGAATTAAGTGGATACTAGTACAGACAAATTTGCACCAAAATTGTACTTTTTTTCTAACACAGTTTCATAGTAACTGGCAAATTCAAAATTTTTTGGTTTGACTCAAATGCTTGCTGCTGCTATCCTGGCCTCCATTACTTTTGTCAATTAGTTGAGATACACCACCAAAAGATCCCTTGCAGCCAACAAGTCACCCCAGAATTCAAGAACAAGTTGAGAAAAATATGGAAAAAAGTAGTTTGGATCTGTTTTCCCTACAAAGACTTGTTTATAAAATCTAATATGCAAAACTGGAGGACCAAAAAACACAATCTTCATTGGGTGCTCAACCAAATCCCTTCATGAAACTTTCATTTTGACTGGTGTGCTGGAGCCAGCTTTCAAGCTGTCAGTGCCAAGAAAAAAGACTGAAAAGCCACATCTGTTGCAATATTTATTCTTAAGATCAGCAAATGTCAATTGCTGGTCTTAAATTGAATGATAATTATAATTGTCACCTGTCATGATCTCACAACAAAGGACACCGTACTTGCTGCCATGAAGCTTGTAAGTACACCCTCTGGCACCACTCATTTTCTCTTGAAAGATAACAGCATCCAATTTGAATGAAAAACAAAAACTGAATGATTACTGCTTTCTCTGGATATGAACAGACCATGTATTCAAAAGTGTATTGGGATAAAAACATGGTATTGTTGCAATCAAGCTCAAAATTGAAGCCAGCTTCATCATCAACAGAATCAGAAAATGAATAACAAAGAAAATGTTCATTGTTGCTCTTCATTTGCTTGGTAATTTGTCTTGGCTGAAATTGTTGAAAGCAATCCTCTACAAAAGATGAAACAAATGAAGAGATTCTTTCTGGTGTATATTTTTGTTGAATTCAGTGCCTTTGCTCATGAATGTACCAGTGAAGTTATCACCACAGCACCAAAGTTTGATGTAGCCAGCAGCACATAATATTTCTGTGGTGGATTGAATTTCCTTCCTTGAGGCTTTGTATATTTGTCGTTGAAGAATTTTTTGATGACTTAGATGAAGATCTATTTGTATTGATAACAGTGGGATTTGGTGGTACTGTGACACTTTGTCTCTGGCAGATGGTGGAATTAGATGTGCTGACGGGAGTGACACTTGGAGGTGGAGACAACAAAGGGCAAGATTGAAGCCTAGGAAGAGGAGCTTTTGTTTTTCTGGATTTTTCTTAACTGGAGATGATGTCAGCTTTGTTGGTGATGGTTGTGAAGGCTGTGTGACTTCCCCTGGATGGACATGGCAATTGGGGATCAAAGCTAATGGATACGATGGTGATGCCTCACCAAGAATGTCATCATCACTATCAGCGGCAGAACAATCAATAGTGGCAGTGATAGAGGGAGGGATGTTGACAGGTCTACGACCATCAATATGGATGACAGAAAGAGAATTGATGCCATAACTAGAAGGAGTAGGATGGGACGATGATTGATGATTGGCAACAGTACAATCAGCTGCTGCAGATGATAGTGAAGGTAAGGTAGCGGCATCAAGTTGGTTTTGCTGATCCCCAGGAGATTGGGTGAGATGAGTGCTGGTGGGTGGTTGGTGTCAATCATGGTGGTGGGTTGTCATGGTGGTTTTTTAACAGAACAAAAAGATTGAAAAGTGACAGCCTTGAAGATCCTAAAAATCTTGTCAGAGCTCAGATTGGCCAGCAATCCAAAGTAGAGCCAAGCTTGTTTTGCGCTCTTCAAATATATTGGGCATAATAAAAAAAGTGATACTGATACACATTAATACTACTTACCTCAATTAGACTACATAAACCTTAGATTTTAAAAGCTAAAAAAATAAATAAGCCCAAGTGATCTTCTATTGGCCTTTATTAATTGTAATAAGTAGATATTATGTAGTACAATAATACTACTTAGTGTGCCTTCAATCTACTCTAACTCTATTGCAGGCAAGTATCCAGCAACTGCTTCTGAATTCTAAGTACGAGTAAGCTAGTAGAAGTGTCTCTAATTTTCAGCCATGGTGTCAAAATTTGGATTCACCCCCAAACCAAGTGCACAAAAACACTTCATTGTGTCCCATTTAGATGTGTCTAGCTTGGTTTGTCTTAGAAATGAAAAGAACAAGGTCTTTAGTGCATATTTTAGTGTTTAAAAATTTTAAAGTTTTATAGTGGTAGTGCCTCACACATAGAAAACATACTATGTTCTACGTAACGAACCATGAAAAAATTTGCAATTTTCAACTCAACTTCCCCTAACGTGCACTAAGATTGCTACAACGACTTCAATTCAATAGCAAAGACAGTTTGACTTCAACTAAAGTGTTTAAGAAAAGAAATAAACATAAAGTTCTATCTACACAGTTGTTAACACCTATTCCTCAGCCTCAACAACAGGAGCTTCGTCGTCACCTGAAGGCGCTAAAAATTTGTCGAATTCCTGCTGGTCCTGCACTGCATCCTCTCCACGATTGCACTGAGGCATCTCGTATGCTGTATCACCAGAAGAAACAAAGTGCCTCTTCCAATTCCCGATTTCTTCAAGCCGCTGCATGATGGATGTTACATTCTTATACTGCGAGGGATTATTACAGTCCTTTGGGTCGCCCTCAGCTGGAACAACATGCATTACGATTGCCTTCCACCCCTTTGATCCGATATTCTCACCTGCAACCATTGCTTCATACGCTGCCAAAGCCTTTTCAAAGATTACTTTCTTCTTATCCTCTTTCGCATCCTCGCGCTCCCTCTTCTGCGCCTCCTTCATCTCTCGTGCCTTTTCCTTCTCCTTTGCTGCCTCCTCCTTCTCTCTCTTTTCAGCCTGCCTCCTTTGTCGCGTCTTCTCCTTCGCAAGCAGAACTTCCTGCCCGTTATATATCAAGCTACCCAGCATTCGAAATGTACCGCCAGCAGAACTTGACTTCCCAGACTTCGCAAGAGCCTCAGCTCTTTCCTCCATTGTCTCACCTCGGATAAGAGGTGTTGTTGTTGGGAGCAGCGCGTCGAACGGAGTAACACAGAATCCCTTCGCGTGGCACTTCTCCCGAAGCTCAATATACTCCTCCTCGAGGTTCTCCATTCGTGTTAGCTGGTCAGTCTTGACACCTTGGCCTTTCTCATGCCGCACCTTTGGGTTATTGAGAAGATTGCGAGTAAAGGGGTCATATCCAAGTTTCTCCATTGCAGCAACAATCTTTTCCTTCGTGAAGTTCAATGCGAACGGGGAACTTGGATGTGGCGACCTGTCGGGACCCAACTTGCCATAAATGATTTCACCAAGATCCTCAGGAGTCAGGGGTGTAATGACACGAAGCTTTGCCATCTCAGCTTGGACTTCAGCCTTGTCCCTACCTGCAGCTATTGCAGCAGTGAGCGCATCCTTCTTCTTCTTAACCGCTTCTGCAGACCTGCGTAGTTTGGCTGCGTACACCCGCTTTGTTGCCTTTCTGCAGTCGATTTTAAAAGCACGAAAGAGCTCATCCATTATTGCTGATACCGATGTAGTGTTAGGACAAAGACCAAGCATTATGATTCCTTTTTGCATCATGTCAGCACACCATTTATCATACAAGGTTTCATTGTCCTCATAAGCCATAATTCGTCCTGGCCCAGAATCAAGCATCCAAATCACAGGTCCGCTCACAAGCCGGCCGTGTTCGTCAAAATCAACAGACAGCGAAACAGTTTCAGGAGGATATAAGTCAAACGTACACTCCTCAATCATTTGCATCAAAAGAGTGTTATCCATGCTGCCACTTTTGCGAACAGCAAGATACGGCATTCGTTCAACATAGTGCTTGCGACCATACTTGCCTCTTACTACCCCAAGACCCTCAACCCACTTGTCGTTGACTGCCATGTTGTCCTCCTTTTCTGCACTACTGTCGTAGATCATGAGGGGAGGCAAGACTTCTCCAGCCATTGTAACAGCGTACCCTCCTGTAATATGACGTCCTCCCCTCGTACTTCTAGATCCACCACGATTGAGGTTCGGGTTGATGTAAGACTTTGATCTTGGCCCTCCACTGTCACGGGTGTCAGACAGCCCATGCTCAGTTTCATCGAAGTGAATACTTCGTGACTTCAGTGCCTCGACCATTGTAATCTCTGCGACCCTGCCATCTGGCAAATGCTGGGGTTCGTCAATTGCAAATTTGTAGTCAATGAAAACCTTGCGCACATCAGTGAACCATTGATTAAGATTCTCAAAGGTCACCCACTGCCAGCGAATATCCTCAGAGACAACTGCACCAGATGGGTGCATTATGTCTGCGTTGTCCTCCCTCAGCTTCGCCCACGCATAATCGATGTTGAAAAGACCCTCGTACGGAGTGTCGAGCAAACCTGCCTCGAACACTGCCAGAATTTCCTGCGGACCTAGCTCCCCGCCCATTCCCACTTGCTCCATGTTTGCATGAAGAGCAGTCAACCGAAGGTAATCTTGATCAATCTTTGGTTCAGGGCCCTTCTTGAGTGGAGAGAGCCCAGCGAGACCTTTCTCGACATGCCTCGTCACCGTCCGATACGTTAGTTGCGTTCGCTCTTTCGCACCTTCTGCCACAACTGCGTCAAGCCCATATTTTTTATTGATGTCACGAAGGAGTTGAGACTTTGAATGAAAGCAATGACAAATGCTCATTTTCTTGACAAAGTCAAAAGCTAAAAGAGC
>JALLOT010000940.1:0-16934 GCA_036939595.1 Thalassiosira livingstoniorum
TGTCACGTGAAGTTTTTAATGAAAACACGCTTATAACATGACTTTGGGATGTTCCTGATGTAAAAATTTTCACTTCACTTTATTTACAGTCAATGCATGTCAAGGAGACCCACATAGTACGTAAAACATAAGTATGTCAGCCATTTTGGAGTTACTTTAGGCCTACTTCTCATCACCTGGTTTTGAACTCAATGTGAATGGCACAAACATGGCATCAATGCCTTTTGTATTGACACAGTCTTTCACCAGGATCTCCCTTTCATCACTCTGCAGTGTTGATATGTGCATTGACTGGGTTTCCCTTTATATGATAAGAAATGAGATCATGGTCAAATAAGAAGGTAAAATTGAGTACTATCACTAAATAACAGCAGATTCTAGTCAAATTTTCTGAAAGTTAAATGTTTTTCCAACGTTTTCGTTTGAAATGCTATTGGTATGTAGAAATTTGTCACAGTACAGCAGTCAGGAAGAGTTTTGAAAGAAGTTCGACAGAAAACGAGGCAGAAAATTGGATTCAAGGTAGCATCAACACACACAACACTACAATCTTACTTTTTTATGGCCTGAATGAAATTTTTATCCCGTTTAAGTGGAAATGACACACTGTTTCGTGCAAATCGGCAAGAAATCAGTACTCCACTAAAATCAGAAACAATCATCATCGTTTCAATGACAGAACTCAAAGAGGAGTGGTTACCATAAGTAAAGTGTGATGCATAAAATCCTTATAAGTGTTAATCATTCTAATTACCTATCTAAACATATTTGTGTGAATATTTCCTTCATAAACAATCATTCCATTCTCAAAGCGAATCTATTTTCAAACATCCACCTCAGATACCTTTTCCTCATTCTGAGGAACACTCCGCTCAAAAGGACATCCTTTTTCGCTTATTTGTATGCTTTTATTGATGTTACTTGTCTTTTTCCACTTCGGTTTGAAAAATTTAGCAGAACGTTTTATTCCTTCAGGCGATTTCCAAGAAAATCCAAGCCAATACATGGGGTATTGCTTCCGCGGCTGTAGATTCAGAATTATCATAGACATCATAATCATTACCGAGTCCCCCACCATAACAGATATCAAGTTTTTAATATCCCAATTGGGTAATGTTGCAAAGGTAAATGCCAGACCTGTTGCTGGTGGATGCAATATCCCGAAAAACGCCTGACCACTTATCCCCAAAGCTACACTCAGCGCTTGTTTCCACTGTAGAGGAACGATCCCCTCCCTCAAATCAGGGCCAGCTGCTGCTAGGTCTTGAAAGTTTTCGATGTCAGGGTTTGATGGTATTTGTTGAAATATGTATCCGACAAGGCCACACCACAAGTGAGCTAATAATATTTGCCGTGGTTGGCCTACTGGTGCCGGGGTCAAAGCAAATATTATGCACAAAGTGCTGCTATACCAATTGCCATCATAAGTCCAATCTGTTGTTTTGTCACTCAAGTATTCCGCCAGCCGTAAAATCACGCTCAGAACTATAAAGGAACCGACAAATATTGCCACACATTCAGAGGTAGATTGTCGAGGTGGACCATGCACACCTGCTCCCCCAAATTTGTAGAAAGATTGTTCGACGTGATGGAATACGATACCAACCCAACTTTTTATCATGTAGAGTGGGTCAATTAAGGTGTTGTGTTTTTCCCATGGGGCAGGTCCACCACTAAAATCAGGAAGTACTGAAGGTGTCTTCTCAAAGTGAAAAGCACTTCCGTTCATTGCGGTGAATGGGCCATCAGTTGGCCTCTTTCTGTTCTGTTTAATATTCATCACTTGCTCAACAAAAGATGCAAAATCTTCACCTTTGTTCTTAACTTGCCCCACGACTTTCTTCACTGCACCTTGAAATAGATCTCTTCGAATATTTGAACATTCCATTCTAGGAATACGAATTGCAAATGCTGCACCAATCAAATCTGCTGCACCAACTAAGTATCGTTCATTCGCTTCATTTTTTAACTTTCTGATATCCGCTGTAGAACGCGACATGAAAATGACGATTCCTATCCTGTCCTGAAATGCAAAAGGCACCGTTGCAGCCATTCCAATTCCCAATGAATGGATCTTTTCCATCCTCTTTTCAATTCCCTTTGGAATGAAAGGGTCATCATTCATACTTTTGATCTGTCTCCAATGGATCTTCTTTCCATTTTTGTTTGGATTTCTCCACCGAGATGTCTCTCTAAACAAATTTCCAGCCAATCCTTCCCCAGGGGCACAATCCGGTGCGTGTTCGTCTACTTCTAAAGCTTGTTCCGGATTCTCAAATGAATGTATGAAGGCTGGGTCCATCCAGTGACCTCCAGGTGGGCGGGTCAAATGACGTTTGTCCGTAGAAAGAACCCAAGCTTCGATGAAAATGCACCCAAAAGCATGGAGGCCACAGTCAGCAATAGTGCGTGAAAGAAGATCTTCATCTGGTGTTTGGTTCATTCCAAAAAAATATCACGAGATGATAACATTATTGATTCAAATGATGAAGAGTGAGCAAAAGGCACAAGTCAGTCCCATTGATGGAAGAGTTAAAAAGTCAATAAAAATCTGAGGAAAGATCATTTCTAACGACTTTCGGTGGTCGTTTCGAGTAAAGATAGTGAAAAGCAGCAATAGCTTACAATAACAAAGAGAGAAATCATTTTACAAAAGGCGCGAAATTAAAATAAATGAAGATTCCTACTCAGATCATAAAGGATTAGCAACTTTTCTCTGATTCATAAAATGGCATACAGAACAGGATGAAAATGAAAGACGAAAAATAGAAACAATATTGTGTGGCAATTGGGCAAGCAAGAATGAAAATAACAAATGGTTTTGAACGAAAAAAACACACCTTGGTTGGCTAAATATGGCGATCGGTAGTCATAAAGAGATGCACCCAGATAGGACTGATCATGACTTTTTCTATACCGACTCTGATTATAAGTTCTGGGTTTAGATTCAGAGGAAGTAAATGGATCATTGCGCGTGGGGTGGAATAATTCCTCAGCGGAGCTAGACTGGATGCTGTCGCTAATATCCGTGCTAAAAGTTTTATTTTTGAGGTCTTTTCCCACACCGCAATCTTGGTCCTCGTCGCTAGCGTCGCTTGCATGGACCTCTTCTTCGTTCAACTCTTGGAGCTGTGGATCATTGTTTGCTCCTTTAATTCCAGTGAAGCTCATGCTGTGAGATGTATTTCCATTTGCCGTTGTTGACGTTGATCAGCAAAGACGATACAAGATGTGAGTCGAGTGCTACTGATTGAGAAAATGAGATAGACGTCGTCAATGGTATGTACCATACCTACCTGGAGTTGTCCCATCCAGAGCAATTGTGTTTGTCGATGGCGGTGGTCAAGTTGCAAGTTGGGCGGGGGCGTTTCTAATAAAAACGTACATACTAGTACTACTATGTAGTAACAATACTGCCCGCTTATTTACGAGGCCATCCTGAGAAGGAACGATCAAAGGGACGGGCCGCAATTCAAAGAACTTTTTTCGAAAATAAGTTTTGGCGACATATTATTTTATTATTTTTAGCTTTTTTTGTGATTGAGTGAGTAAGTAGTATACTAATACTACCCAATTCTAAGGCTTCATCCAGAAATGCTAAGGCATTTTGTAACAGTTTTGTAACGCAAAAACTTTATTGTACACTTTTTCCTGTCACTGATTAACTCCTTTCTGTATGGTGTTGACAGTTCTGTCAACACCATAACTTGTGCTGACAAAACTGGCAACACCATACAAAATGATTTTTTTCTCCGTGTTCTGGTCACTTTCAGACCTTGGGGATAGGCTAAATCGACTTGACACAAAATGTTTGCCCTAGAGACCCCCATCAAGCCATATGTTGGCATCACCATAGGGTTGACAGAAGCCTTTGTCAGAACTACTATGACACCACCATTGCTATCACCTAAAGAGCATGGGACCAACCGCTCTGTCCTCCATGATGTTGCCAGAGATCTCACTGATCCACAATGTACAACAGCCCCTTCAAGCAAAAACGTATCCCAAGCCATTGGCGATGCAGGGGATATTGGCGCTGCTAGTACCATTGGCGCAAATTTGCAAATTCTTGATGGTGCTTCCAGGGGAGATGAATAGCAAAATGTGGGTTTGAATTATGTGGAGGAGTAAGCAACAGGGGAAGTGGAGGGAGAAATAGGGGGAGAGTCAAAAGTAACCGAGGAGGATGCAAAAGATGAAGATGTAATGGAGGGTGTAGAAACTTTGGGTGTCAAGGGCAGGGATTTCCATGATGCAGCTGAGGATGTGGATGTCAAAGATGCAGATGACAAGGCAGAAGCTGCACCCACAAAAAGAACCAAAGTTGTTTACAAGTTGAAGGACAAAATGATTCTAGTCAAACGCAATCTCTTTTTGAAGTAGGAATCTCAGCTGAAATATGATTCCTGTGCTGTGATGCTAGGGATTGAGATGTTTGGAAAGATTGTGACTTTGACTTTGAAGAAGAATATCAACAATTACTCAGTGGAATGGAAATGCAACAACGCATTGTCTGTCGCAGTAAAGGAATATCATTGGGAGATCAAGAAGACTTCCCAATTGTACAACTTATTGAAAAAGGGCAGAGACAACTTTGACAGTTTCATGCAACAACATCCAAACTTTTGGCTCCCCAATGATTTGATCAACAACTCCATGAAGAAACATCCCAGGGATTCAAAAGGAAAAGCAAAGGCAAAAGCAAAGAAAAAGAACAGAAGTGTGGCTACAAAGACAAGTGCATTGCAAAGGGATCAGGATTTTTGCAAGCAAGAGACAAAGAAGAAAGCAGAAGAAAAAGCAAGGAAGGAAGAACTACATGCGGCAAATCTCCCGCTTACAAATCTATGGTTGTCGCCATCAAGTGAGGCATTGAATTTGATGGCCTAACTCTATGCAAATGCTGACCCAGCAATAAAGGCGGACATGGATCAGGAAGAATATCCTGAACTTCAGCCACAAAAGGTGTTTGACCCAAATGATGATTTGTCTGACAGTGATCCAGAGGAGTTTGCTCCCATTAATAGCCAGAAGTACAATCTGGATGTTTATGGGCTTGACAAAGAGGGCAATGAGAATCTTGAGCTAGTTGATACTGATGAGGGATGTTGCACAACTCAAGTGGAAAAAGGAGATGTTGAGCAGCTTTGCAAATTAATTTGCCATTGGATGCTGTTGCACAAGCTGGAGGACTCAATCATGCATTCATCAAACAGCTTGCCCCTAATTGCAATGTATATGCAAGACTGCACATTCAAGATGGATATTTTGCTGGCTATCCCTAATCAAACATGACAATACATGAGTCATATCACTTTGTGAGAATCCATCTCAAAATGAGTGTGAATACCCATCGTTAGGGCAGCTATGGAGCCTACTTCAAGCCCGCGGAGCAAATTCTTTCAGACACTGAATCAGTCAAAGTAGAGGACTTTCCACCTTGGTCGTCAAAATACATGACCTTTGAGCATTTCAAACAATTACGTGCTGCATTTGATCCAGAGGGAGACACTGATTCAATCGGTGACAAATGCCATCAGCTTTGCAATGCAGTGAACCAACTCAACTATGCCTCTCTTGAAACATTTTTGTGCCAGGGCCAGTCTGTCTTTTGACAAAGGTGAAATTCCCACATGTTCAATTTTTTCCATTAGAATGTACAGCAAAGACAAGCCAGACAAGTTTTGAATTGAATTTTTCATCCTTGCAAACAGCAACAAGGGTCATTATTTCATAATCTATGTTGATGTCTACCAAGAAAGGAGTTCAGCAAATGTCAATATCAACAAAGAGGCAATGGGTCTCCTGACAACTCAGAAAGCTGTTGTGAATGGAGTGATTCAATCTGGACTGGCAAAGGATCTAAATGGTTTGTGTTGTGTTTTTATGGACAACCAATACCAAGCTCCAGAGCTTGCTGTTTTGTTTAATGAACAATATCACATTTTGAGCTGTGGAACTTGCTGTGCAAATAGAATTGGATGGGACAAGGACTTTTTTTTTACAAAGAGCTTGGCTAGAGGTGCAATGTTTTGACGCTACAATCCTGTTAACAAAGTGTTTTTTTGTTCAGTGGAAGGACAACAAATTGGTGTGTCTTGTGTCCACTTTAGAATTGTCTGGCTTGACAAATGTGAAAAGACAGGTTGGGAAAGTTAAAGTTGATGTCCCATGCAACATTATTGTTGTCAGGCATTTGAAGGAGATGGGTTCAGTTGATGTTGTTGACTTTAATAAAAAAAAACAGGTTGTTTTTTGCAGGAATGTCAGTTCAATAAATGGTTGAAACAAGCTTTTCTTGCAATCATGGATCTCATGATTGTGAACAGAAAGTGAGCATGGAACATGAAAGCCAAGTTGCTCGAAGCAACTGAACTTCTGCTAACAATGTGGCAATTCAACATTGCTATGTCAGAAATTATGTGCAAATATGTGGACACAACAACCATTGAACCCAAGGTTCCAACTGATCCAAATGACATCAGGAGTATGTCACATTATGTTGTGTCCATTGACACTCATCCTCTCCTCAAGGCAAACCAACATCCCTGTACTATTTGCCGCTTGGAGGAGAACATGATGAACAACTTGAAACAATTGGCAGGGATGGATAGGCTGATCAAAAGGCAAATATAGGAAATATGTGTCACAGAACCAAAAGCAGAAGCATTTGTCATCTTGTGATGATGTTTGCTGTCAAGTTTTTGCTCACAATTCTGCAATTCCAGACAGTGAAAATAACATTTTTTCTTTTCTCAAGTTTCAGGGCATGAATTGCTTTCCAATTACTCATTCCAAAATTTGCAATTGTTTGTTCAAGATGGGGGGAAAGGTTGGCTAGGACCATTCTGTTTGTCCATCTCAAATCCTCTGGAAACAATTTTGTGTGGTTAATTTGTCAAATGTTGCTGTGAGGAAGAGAGGAAAAGAAGGGAAGTTTTCTGAGAAGGAGGCTGATGTGGAGGATGTGGAGGTCAAGGATGATGGAGAAGTGGATGAAGAAAGTGCAGAGGAGGGAGAGGACTTAGTTACTAAAGCAAAGGAGGCAATTTAGTTTAACTTGTTATCAGTATTTGTCATTCTGAAAGTTTTAGCTTTCTTTGTGATCTGTATAATTTCCCTTTTCATCAAGTAAAAGCTCTCTAATGAAATCCCTCACATAAACTGGAGTCACTTCACAATTTCTTCTGCCAAGATAACCAAACTCAGTCCTGATGTAGTAGCAATAAAGGGTCCTGTGTGATTAAGAGTTGGTGCCTGTGTCCTGTGTCTGCAAGAACTTGTGCCTTTTCAGTAAGGATGTCATGGTAAACAATCCTGTGGCATGGGTCAGACCCACAGTGTTTACAATCTGTCATGGTGGAATGTGTTGATGGATTTGATGTATGGGTTTTGACCCAAAAAATGAGCCTGATTGATAGAGCAACAACTGGACTGGAGCACTGATGTAAGTTAAATTTTCTTAAAAATTGTTTTTTTTTACATTATTGACATTATGGATGTAAAAATGGCAATACTATATCTTGAAAACAAATAAATTTTGTCACAAGGATGATCGATTGGAGCTTCCAAGAAATTTTTGTACAAACCCTGAAGTTCTTCATTTTTTTGAATTTTTGAGATTTTCTAGAATCAAATAAAAATTTGTTTTTTTTTTCTGATTGTACTTACAGTATTGCAATTTTTATGTTATCCCTATATTTTAAAAACAATTAAAATCTGTCAACACAATGAACAAATTGCACTCCCAATAAAATTTTTTGTACAGACCCTGATAACATGCTCCATTGAATTTCTAAGACTTAGAAATTGCACCTTTTGCCGTGGCAAAATTCTCAACACAATATTTTTAAGTCAGCTTGACCATTGTCTTAGATTGTGATTTTGTGATTTTTTGTCAGACATCTTGACAAAAAAGGCAGCACCATAGACCCGTTTTTAAGATCAAAATTGCAAGAGGATGGTTCTAAGCTGCCTACTGACAGAAACAATTTAAAATGCCATGAGTTGGCATGTTTCAATGCCAACAGAGTTAAGGCATTTGTAAGGCAAAATCTAAGGCAAACAATAGTTGTCTGTCTGTCACACGTCTTGAAGATCTTTGAAGATGACATTTCATACATCAGATTTTTGGAAGAAAAGAAGAAGTGTCTGGAAAAAATTCTGGAAGTTCTCAATATGATCATTCCAATAACTTCAATTCCTTAAAATTTCAAATTTACCCCAAGGTGTATCAACCATATTTCCCCTTAAAGGGCATTTCTCCTCATGCTAAGGAAAGTTTTAAGATCACTGTTCACAAACCCGTTACAAAATACCTTAGCCCACTGGCTGACAAAAATCCATGTAATAGGGCACAATCTAAGGCAAAAGTGGAAAAGTTAAAAACATGTAATTATTAATGAGAACCCCTTACAAAATGCCTTAAGCATCTGGATGAAGCCTAAGTACCTATAGTACCATCTTTATCTTTGGTCATGTGATTAGGGGTAAAAAAGGAAGAAGGGTATAAATATCATTTCAAAATGTAAGTACCCACTGGGGGGCATAACATATGCATTATGCATCAGCAAGCCAAATGTGCATGGCATCGTAGAATACAAAACACACAGAATGAATGCACATACATCAGATTATAATGTAAAGAAGTATTCAAATAGATATTGACAACCTCCATAGCCACAAGTTTTGGCCCCATTTATAAAAAAATCTTAAAGAAGTGCTTATTACTGGTTTGTTATGGTGACTTTTGCTGTTAACTGCAATTAAGTGTGTGCATAACAGGTTTTAAAAATGTGAGTAGTTTCACTTTGAAAAAAATATGAGCACAAGTTACAACATAAAATGGGAGTACCCAAAAATCTGAAATGTAAGTACTCTCACAATCTATCACAAAAACAGTACTTACCTAGGTACTCACTCCTGTGTTCAATTTTGGTTTATTTGTTTTTTCAAGCAGCAAGCAGGTCAAACACCATATTGCTGCATCATTGTCATGTAATTCCCATTCTCAACCCCATTTGCTTGCATACATTCTACTATGTATACAATATATGTTTTTTTTACTCTTTTCTTTATCATTGGCTCATGTACCCTTAACTTGATTATCAAATATAACAAATTTTACATTTTCATAATGCCATAGCACTTGGTGCTGTAAACAATACATTAGTAAAAAGGCTGTCACAACCATCATTGTCACATTTTTGTTTCAGCTTTTAATATGCATCATATTGTAGTTAAAATGAATGATATTGGCTGCAGCTCCCCATCACTATTGCTGTCTTTCCATCACAATCACAAAAATAAAACTCTGACATAACAATATCAATAGCTGTGTTGTGCATGGCAATATAATGTTGTTGCCACAACCTACACTTTAAAATTATATGATTTGTTTTTTATTTTTAACTTCCTAAATGTAAATGTAAGAAGTGTGCATACTTAGTGGGGAAGGATTTGGGGTTTGGTGTCATCTCAAATTTTTGATACCTTGAGCACCGCAGCACAGCCGACATTGCCAGTCACCTGCAGGGCTCCCTGCATGTGGATGGATTCAACATCATTCCTTGTTGTTGTTGAATATAGGTACTTTCCTACTTGTACAATAATGTGTTATTTATCCTAAAAAAAATATGACAAATATGTTTGCAGAAATAGTTAGATTGCACAATGGTATGAGAAATGAGAAAACACTTTGTAACAGGAGCCATCCCAAAAAACATGTAGTCATATAGTCTCAAACATGCAAACCCTCCTTTTTGTGCCTATGTCTTAGTCAAGATGTGCTCCCAAAATTCATGTTTTATCTGGTCAAACCTTTATATTTTGTCCGGGTATGTGTCAAACCAACTCAAACAAATTAAATCACATGGGTCCAGGTAGAACTTTTGTGACTTTGTGTCAGTAGAAGTATATATGTATTTGTTCATACTGTTTATTTTTTGTAATAGAAGTCAATTTTGTTTATGGTGGAGGCTTTTTCTCAGGTTCTACCCAGAACTAGAAGCTATTTAAATAGTCTACCATATAATAATCTTCAAGATGCATGTAGTAGAGTAGGTGATTTTTCTTATTTCCATTTTTGATTGAAAAAAAAGCCCCCCCATCAAGGAATTCAAATGGCTTTGCAGTCATAATGACCCAAGAAAAAATATTAAGCCCATTAAATCATCAATAATAGGTCATTGAACCTACGAATTAAGTCAAAAACAAAAATTTAGGTCATTATTTTTAATAAAACCATGAAATGACATCAAAACTAGACTAAATAGACATACTTATCTATAACAGTCATTGTTTAATATCTCCAAAAGTATAAGAGATTATTCAATATTTGACACACCAATGAAATTGTCTCTTCAAGACCTTTCCAATGATGTATCATACGCTGGGGTTTGTTGGCTTAATGATGGACCCAAGTGACTTTCTTTACAATACAAATGTAAGGTAGGGTGTGGACCTGCTGAACAAATAATATCAAAACTAGTGTGTTAGGAAACTATCAAAGTTTGCACTTTTGTGTTGATATGTGGATATGGCTATGAAACTATATGTTTTTATAATGAATTTTGGGATGCCTCCACTATGAAACATGTGAGATTTGAACCAGATCGCGAAGTATGAAGAATCTTATTGAATGCTGGTACTGGTCGGCTTCTTGAATGGCCTTCTTCAGAACGGCCTTAGTAGACCAAGAGTAGACCTTCTCATCTACCGTATTATTTTCTAATATGGTATAGTACTATCTGATAATAATCAAAATCAAACTTTGTTTGTTGAAAATCTTTTGTTTGCGCAATCTCATCGATAGATAGATTGCAAATAAACTAAGATTTGTATTATTATTATTATTATTATACTACCATAGCAGCCGACCGAAGCCCCAGCTTAACGAACGGACAACATTCAACCACGAGCAAGAGATTCAACATTGGCAATTGGCAGAAGATGACGTCGGAAAATTTGTAGCACACAAAATAATGGATAATTGCAATATTGCTACCGGGGCTGCTGGTAATGGTGCTCGGCCGCCACAACTCGCCCTGCCACAGATATCAGTTCTTACGCAGACAGCAATTATCGGAGAACATTGCTGCTAACATGGGTGGTAATTAATTGTGAAAATTTCAACCTCGCAAGTTTTCTCCAAATCCAAAGTTATGGTGGAAAACAAATAATCATAAGTTCCTTCAAAAGCCAATCCACGATTCATGTCTAGGATGGAGGCCCGTCCCTCTCTCGCTACAAATTCGACATCCGATTCCTCCGGCGCACAAAATATTACGCATTTGAAGGAAGATGACGTAATTTACGTTTCAATGACGAGAAAAAACGAAGGACATCGTAGCCAAAACGATAATCCTAACCTCAAAATGACGAAAGTCCATCCAGGAAACTCATCGTTTCAAAGGGTCATCAATTTAAATAAAGGATCTTTCAAAAATGCTTCCGACAAATCAGAAAAGCTAAGGATTGCCAAAGCGATTGTTGCGTCTATTCGCGAAGGGGGCGGGCGCTTCTTAGAACGTCAGCACCATGCACATGACAATCGCCATGGGCGTTGCAACTCTGAATTGGGAAACGAACTTGATAACAGTGTTGTCTGGAGGGATGTTGGCTATCGCAAGTCTATGGAAATGACGATTCGAGCTTTGAAAGATGATGTGCAGGTGCTGAATCATCCGGATGTTTACGTTCCAGTGGCGACAACTCGAACTCCAAAGAATCCAAATAAACCTGCAGGTGAACCCAGGGAGGTAGCAGTCAACACTGTAGATTGCGGTTCTAACATCGAGACGAAACAGACAATTAAAAATGAGGAAATTTGGACCAAAACTGAAAGTCACGAGAATTGCGTCAACTGCGATGCAACGAAAAAATCAAAATCCTGTGGAACTCTATCTTTTGAGGAATGCAAACAAATGCTTCTTGAAAGAAAACGGGCACGAGAGAAGAAACTTGAGCTGTGCCCAACAAACATTGAAAACAGTTCGTCTAAAAGTGAAATTGACACACAAAGTAAAAGGCTGAAATTGGATCTCTCTGCTAATGGTGAGAGTGCTGGCGCCTTCCTAGGTAAAGATTGCCGGACCTTAGGTGGCGGATCTGGCGCGGATAAAACAGTCAAGGAGGAAAGAAACCACGTTAAACTGGCTTGCCCTAACTTGAAAGGTAGTCACGGCTTTCTCAAAAAAGAAGAGGAGGAAACAGATGACGAAGATGAAATTGAGTTCCTTGGAGTTGTTCCTCCAAAAAATAGCTCTGAAAAAATGCATAGCAACAACTCCATTAATGAAACTGCTTCTGAAGCTGTTGATACAACAGAAAACGCAGCAAGCAGATCTGCAGTTTCAAATACGCCAGATCCTACGACATCAGCTGCACGTGCAACATTACCAACGTCATCTCTAAATTCTAAACAGGCGAAAGAATCTCTCCCTAATAATCTTCTCAAATTGAATCCTCAACAAACAAGCAAGCTCAAATATCCAGTGGGATGTCCTGTGTGGTACAATATTTGTTCGCATCCCAAAACTACAGAGGAAGAAGAATCTACAGATGGGACCGCATCCTCGACTTCATTGAAATCTGACTCAAATCCAAACGTTGCATTTGCAAGTGCAGGGATTGTAGAATCTGCCTCTCTCGATGTGGGTATGAGGTGCATTTTTTATGGATTGTCGCCAGTTTCACACCTTCCATGCCGGGAGGAAACATCCAAAGTAAAAACCAAAGACACTGATCAAAGATCCAACACGCTTGAATGCAAAACTTTAGTCTTTGTGAAGGAAGACAATTTGGTGTTTGCTCCACATTGCCCCGTCCATGTTCGTTTAAAATCTGTGAACGACAAAGACTTCAGTACTCAAGCTGGTGAAGTAATGTCATATCAATTCAGCGAGAGTAGAGTAAACGAGAGCGGCATGGTAAAAAAGGGGTACAAAGTGATGCTTTCTTCGGGCAATCAATCTCAAATTCTTGAAGGAGTCGATGAAGATTGCATAGAATATCGTAATGAAGGTTCTTTTGGGGATGATGGGACCAGCAGGGTTTCGGAGCACAATGTGGATAATTCAATAGATTTCAAGACTGAGTCGGAATCTCTTCGATCCTTCGTTGGAAAGAACGATCCAGATTCGGGAGATCAAAGCGTCACAAGCTGCTACTCGATGGATACTGAGGCCAACGAGGAAACCTTCCATGCCCTTTGCGGGGAAAGGAAAACGATTCAATGCCCTAGCTCAATACCTACTCTAGGGGGAAAGCGTGCGCAAAAGAATTACACGCAAACTTATACAGTAAATGGCAATAAAAGCGTTGAGGATTTTGGCCAATGTGGCGATCTTGGAGTTAAAGGGCAACTAAGTTGCCATTCCACTAGCACGAATAATGAGAAAACATCTCCTGGGTTGGAAGGGATGCATCCCAGCGGTATGGGTTTTACGCAAAAGAACTTTTTGAACGAAAACTCTTTCAATACAATGAAGGAACAAAACAAAGGCAAAGTTTTACGTATTGATATCCCATCATGGCTCCAGCAAAATAAATCACTTCGTTCAGAATTATTTTGTGAGTCTTTACAGTATGTGTGTTTTGGAATGACATTTTTAATTGGAGTGCACTCTTGTTCCTGGTGGTTCTCACAGATACTTCTTCGCAGTCTTTCTCATTGGGAACGATGAATGTGGGAAGAAGATGGGCCACAAAACGAAAGAGATCGCTAGAAAGACCCGTTGCTCGGTACATATTAGGAATGAACAGTTTAGTGGCGAGATGTACATTATGGTCAAAACAAAATCCAACAATCAAGCAGAAAATCGGTTAAAAAGGGCACGGGAGATCATCTTTGAGGCTCTTTTTCAAATTGTGAAAGACGATGGGTCGAAGGGAAAGTTTTGCTACGATTTTGCCAGTTTGTTCCCTGAAAATGCATCGTCGTGTGGAAGTGCATTTCATCACTGGAATCCTTTCACAGACTCACAGAATTGGATCTCTACATTGCCTTTGCCATATATTAAGGAGTCATCAGCTGACAATGGTGGCAAGCCAAGGTATACATTTCATGGGGACTATCTTCTTAAGAACACGGCGAACCGAGTTTGGAGTGACTTTAGTTGTCGAATCAAGGTTTGCGGAGTTTCGATTCGCAATCAAACAAACTTTTGCGACCCTTACGTTTTCATCCACGGAAGAAGTCGCAAAGATGTGAATTGTGCGATTGAAATTGTAAAAGAAGCAATAGTCCTACACCAAGCAACATGTTCTTGTGTTTTGTCTGATGATTTGTGAATAAACGATTTGCAATCTTCAAAAAGATTAAATCTCTCGTACATTATAATTCATCATTCTCGATCAGAGGAAAACACCAACTACTTCCCATTGACATTCAAAATGACAATAACATGATGCTCAATCATCTACTGTGACTGAGTTCTAAATCTTTGGAAAGTGTTGTTAGATGAAATAAATTGATATAGACAAAATGATGTTTGTTTTCAACTCGGTCACGTTTAAACTGATGTTGAAGTAAACTAAAAGTAGCACATGTGAACTTAGTTTTTTGTTGACAATTGCGGAGCACAATATTTTCCACGTGCCAAAATGAGGAGAATGCTAGGGAAAAGCAGGCATTGGAAAGGGGATCAACAAATTAATTTTAACGGCACATAAACGGAACCCTGAGATGGAAAGGAATGAGGGAATTCAAAAAGAGTAGCAACCAATTTTTCTGATGATCTCAGAGTGATAACCAATAATGATTGTTGAACTAGATAAAGAAGAGCAGATGAGCAGAGTCACAAGCTGACTTATTTTATGAGGAGAGCGAGAGCTTGGCTACTACTACTACTACATGGGTCTTGGCTCTGCACGTCCAAGTAAGCAGTAAACCCTGGCCGCAGCAGCTTGGGGCAAGAGCACATCTCCATGTGGCAGCAGGAAGTTGCCCTTCCATATAGGACTTCTGCTGGGACTGAGTCTAACAATGACTGCTATTTAATTTACAACTATTTTGTCAGTGCCTGATAAGAACCGTAAAAACTTTCATGTGAAGAACCATTCTGAAATTGAGTCGTCAGTGTATAATATCACTCATACAATGGTGTTTGGATGTTTGGGAGTTGATAGTTTTCGATGGGGTCCCCAGTATTCAAGAAGGAGACAGGAGGAAAATTGGAAGTTTGTTGGAGTTGATTGTAAAAATTAAGCAAATTCCAATATCACTGGCAAGCATCAACAAAAGAGGAGTGACTTTATAGTCCATAACTTATCTATCTCTTAATCTAATAACATTTTCTACCAACTTCAGATGAGAATCATCATGTCTCAAATTAAAAGAAAAGGAGAGGTGGAAGAAAATAATTGGATTGCAACATGGCTATAAAAGGTAGAGATATCCAACTGACAATGATAGAATTTTCGAAACAGCTATTCAGCGCTCTTGAATTGTCTTTATTTTCCACAATAGGGTTTGTAATACTGAAACTGAGTCAGTTCATCCTATGGAAATTTGTTTTGCTAATTGGAAATGTTAGTTGTAAGTTTCTGATCTGATCCAAAGTTTTGGCTTGCTTGACCAAGTACTTGGTTGCAATGCCGGTATCAAAACTGAAAAAGAGCAAACCAGAGCACATGAATCTGTGGGGCTATGCCATATTATGTTGTGAATATGGAATCCTTCAAATTCACTTCCCATGCTTCCACTTTGGTTTTGCTTTTGTAAGGATTCTCTAGACAATGCTCACTAATAAAAATATTCAAGTTCCAAGGGGGGAAATGAAATTGGTTATATACTAACAATATGGTACAACTAGTAGATAAATTTGTATAAAGGACATATTTCCTTTATGACACTAAATTGGCACCAGTTAGTTGTTGTCACATCAGATTCAAAAACCTGATGCAGGGTTTTGCATTTGGGCTCCAAAAAGTTAGTGTGGTATGACTTTTGCATTTACACATGATGAAGAATACGAAGTTAAATTTTACTGTCAATGTTACAATGGGTGACATGGAAGCTGCTATTTCCACCTTTCCTCTGCCAAAAAGATCAATGATAGCAACCCCACAACAACAGAAACAATCTCTTTTTGCCTGTCATTGCTGGGATGGGTAAGTGTATTGTTACCCTCCCACTGAAATAATTTTTGCATGAATATTGGTGCTACTGCTGCACAAAGTTCATTGTTGATTTTGTTTAGAAGAGTAGATTGAAAGTTAACTTTGTTGTAGGTCTTTAAAATATTTTTGATTTCCTTGATCATTATTTTTGTTATTTTTTGTAAAAATACCAATTGGTGAGGAATTCTTGTATATTCCACATATAAAGCTTACTAACAAAAGTTTATTTTTTACCATATCACATCCTTAATCAGCTCTAATATATCATTGAAATTGAAATCATTATATAAAACAACTCTATTGCTCCACCAAAAATGAAAATTAGATAACTGGCTATTCTTTTGGAAAGGTCAATCACATTCTTAGCCTGTTGCTGATGCTTCCACTCTGTCACCAGGACACCAGACCCCATCTCACAATCACAATGAAAATTACTGCTGCAACTGATAGTATGAATTGATTGATAGCAGCAATCACGATGAATATCACCAAAAACAAGGAAACTTCTTCCTTCCTTACCACAGGAAGGTACCAACATCATAGTATTTTTTCATGATTTTTATTTTATTAAGAATTGCCAGATGTTATTTAAAAAATCATTTACAAGTAAGTTCACCTAAAATACCATTCACATAACAATTTTTACTATTTTTGTTTTTGAAATGACAAGCTGCATGGATGATAATGTTGGACTTGAACCATTAATTGTTGGTAATTGTCATCAATGGATGGTAATACGGATGGTGTGGATGATAATTACTGGTAATTACTGCCCATAGATGTTGTGAGGATGGCAATTACCAACAATTAAT
>JALLOT010000941.1:0-25869 GCA_036939595.1 Thalassiosira livingstoniorum
AGCTACCTATGTTAATAGGTAGCTTGACGTAGTGATGTCAATAGTTCCACATAACAAACTACCTTGCAGAATAGGTTTGTATGTACATGTGTAGCCAGTAGTGACACAGCTATGTTACTCCTTACTCATTGCAGTATCTACAAACCCCATTTGTAGCAGTTCTAAAAATAGGCATTTTTGAGTCTATTCTAAAATAGAAAAATATGCAGAAGTTGGACATATGACATGCAACTTAATCATTACAAATTTTAAAATTATGAAACATACCAGTTCTACACAAAACCCCTTAGAAGATGACTAATTTACATTGATATGGCACAACTTTTTTCATTGAAAAAAAGGAACCTCATCAACACCTATCAGATATGGGCTATTGATAGGCATTTAATCAACAGCCAACAATAATCCAAGTATACAGATATACTATTTGGACTTTTGACCAATGTGTCTGTTCATTGGGATTTTCATAACATTGGTGTTCATGTATAAAAACCCACTCTACTTTCAGCTCAAAAATAATTTCATATAAGTACAACCTAATATACCTACAGATACCAAATAAATATGTTCTATGTTTTGTGATAGAAGATAATAATATTGTATGTGCTTTACATAAAGCCATATTCTAGTATCTCTAAGTAAGTACTACTACTTACTATGAGTACACCCCATACATAATGTTATTTTTTTAATGTAAGTATTGTAATATACTATAGGAATAGGTAAGTTAGACTTTGATAAATGTGTGCATACATGTTATCAATATTATTCCAGTGTCATTAAGAAAGAGCACGAGACATTCTACTGCCCCTTCATTAGAGCCATAGTGTGCATGTGTATGGCAAGGCACTCTAAAGTGCAAAAGAATCTGGAGTGTAAAAAGGTCCTCAACATGACACCCTATTGCTCTATCTACATAGCAAGTAGAGTTGTATTGTAGCATACACAGTTGAAATTAGTACTTAGGTATGCAGAGGAGGGGCCTGACAGAGTTTTTACTGTAAGCTGGTTCAAGGTGTTATTCTCAGAATATATTTGGCAGTGGCACTTAAGTAGGTTTGTGTTGACTATACCAGACCAAAGTTACATTACTTTTGGACACTCATCTCATGAGCATATATGGGTGAAAAATCTTTGGCAACATTTTTTTTCTTTCTACAAGATATCTCTAGCAAATGACCATAAAATGATTAGTTGTGTTAAAATGTACGCCCCCAAATCTGGCAGCCAATTGAGCTATATACTAATTATCAACAGAGCTATGATCAATGTTAAGTGCGGCTAATATTTTTCATTTTTCTTTATCGTTGCATAGAATCTTCTCAAGTATTCCTTCAAAAATGAAAAAATCTATTAACACTTGCACTTTCAGCCACAATGTTATTACAGTGTTAGAATGACAACCATGTGGGAAATTTTTGTGTATCTTTTAGTTGCTATGATTTGGTTTGAATGATCATTAATAATTGTGTTTGATTTTAGTTTATTCTTAATTGCTGTAAGATTTATAAATTTTTACTCTCTCCAGGTTCATAAAAAATCAATAAAAGTTTTTAATTGAAAAAAGAGATCAATTTTTCCTTTATCATAATTTTTTACCAAAGCAGATAGTGATTTTTTGTCAAAACTGATTCAAGCACTCAGTTATAGAAGGTTTTTTGAGCACTCAAATCCTACTTTATGAAAGTACCTTTGCGTATCTACCATCTAAAACTTTAAACAAGATTATCTCAGAAACTCATTTTTGGCCCAAAAAAATCCCCTACCATTAAGTGTTCATTAGTCTTATGTACTACTATTAAGTTTACATACAGTGTTAAGAAGCCTTATGTATTAGTATTAGTAATATTGTACTTTATTGTAAGTAAGTACTTCTACTTACATACTGTAGTCTTGAATTTCTATGTCATGAAACAAACTTGTGATTTTATTATCTCATTCAAAAACTAATACTTTTACTTCTGATTTTTACTGACCACTAGATAATCGAGTAAACTTTTGGTCAGAAGTGTTTTGAAAGAGATTCAATAAGTATTGGCCAAGTTTTTAATGTTACATTTAAAGGACCACCTCAAAACAACATAGAATAGTTCTGCAAAATTACTTTTTGAAAAATTTGTAACTCAGACTTGATAATAGAGATTGCATACGTATTCTGTATTTTTTAATTTCCTTATTTAGTATATTAGAACATTGTAGGTATCCTACGATTTCTTACCCTAGATAATTATATATTGGTGAGTATTGATAGATGACAACCTAGAGAGATTAAGAGATATTTTATGAAAATTTGATTTATAACAATCTAAAAAATCTAAAATTGAATTTTTTACCAAATTTTAGTTTAATTGATGCTATTTTTGACACACATCTGGTGGTATTTAGAGGTTGTTACTATGTATTTGGGGGTTTCTTGACCTTCTAAGTTGATTAGGACAATTGGTTTTATGATTAGTTGACTTTCAAAAATTGAAAATATCATAGCAATCCAAGAATACAGTAGTAGATAGGGTAGGGCATATAGCTTTAGGGTTATTAGGTAAAAACATACGAGTATTCCTTGGGAAAAAAAATTAATCAAAGTTTCCATACTGTTAGGTAGTAGATTTAACAGGCCAGAGTGTTCATGTGTATGAGTTGGTATGGCACAACACAACAACAACAACAACACTCTAGAGTGTGAGATGCTCTAGAGAGTACTCTATCATACTTACCATAATAATAGTACATTACTATCTTACAATAGGAGACAATAGGCTCGCTTATGTAGGCTAGCTTCCTTCTGCCTGCAAAACACATACATCACGTAATTACCGTGTTTTTTTAGCCGAATATGACTTTTTGATGTTTGTGACTTCATGACTTTTGAAAATCCACGATCCGTTGAAGTTGAGCGTGATGTGACTAGTTTTCGAAGAGAATAACGGATAAGAACTTTATGACATGATTTTTCAGTTGTGAATAGTTTTTTTTATGGAAGAATCTTTCTCCTTTCAATCATGGAAGGAGAAATATCCTTCTGGAAGGAATTTTTGGAAGGACTTCCAGATCCTTCCAGATCCTTCCACCAAAAAACCTTCCAAAATCCAAAAATCCGAAAATCCTTCCACTAAAAAAATGAGGAATTTCACTTTTTTTGTTGTATGGTTCATGGGGAATAGTACTGGGGTGTTGTATTTTTTATGACATATGTTTTGTACTACTAGTACATAAGTATGGTACTATAGTAGTAACTACTAGTAGGATTATGGTATTGTACCCCTTTAATGATAGGATTACCTAGGCCATGGCAGGCCATGCAGTAATCCTCGGCGATCTTGGCTAACATCATCAACCCAAGTAATTGCCCATGCTAGCCGTTACAGTTTCGATGGCTGAATGTGTTCCTTGGAGGGTACAGATAACAACTAGCATGGGCAAATACTTGGGATAACAATGTTCACCAAGATCACCCGTGCTAATCCAGCAGATTTGTGTCACGGTGGGATGGTTTACTCTAGTAGTAGAGTTGTTACTAGGGTACCTAGTCCTACGCAGTACATAAGTACTACCAAATACATATTTTACCATAGTTTTGTAGTAGTAAGGTAGATACAAATTTCTCTCCCAGACAGTTATTACCATGTTTGTTGGAAGTGAAAAATGAAAAAAAGGTTACTTACACATGGGTGAGTCTAAAAGCTTTTGTTTTTTAGTGGAAGGATTTTTAAGATTTTAAAAGGATTTTCTCCTTCCAGAAGGAACTGGAAGGAGGTTGAAGGAGGTTGAAGGAGACGGAAAGAGATGGAAGGAGATGGAAGGGGAAAAAAGATACTTCCAGCTGGAATGTTTTTTTTCCTTCTGGGAGGATCTTTTTCCTTTCAAAAACCCTTCCACTAAATTCAAAAATCCTTCACAGGCCAGTCACGTGATAAAACCATTCATGGTGAGATTTTGTGACAGAAAACAAATCACGCTCAAATTCAATGGCTTGAAACAACTTTTTTTGTCACTTATTTTATGCGATTTCTTCAACATATTATAAAAACATAAAAGTCACATATATTACGTGATCCATGATTCTTGCTGGGCGGATTCCACATTCCACAATGCCGCCCGCTGTCAGGTAGGGGTCCTAATCTGTCCTAATTCTTCCTAATTCCTAATCGTCCCAATAGGTCCTAATCCACCCCATAATATTATTTTGATTATTGTTATTTCAATCCTCCTTCCAAACGCCCCTTTGCATTGTCCTAGAGATAATTGGTCCACGATAAACGACCATTGCTGCCAATTTCTTTAAAGTTCAACACGCTTTCAACATGCAGTATCAACAACAACAAGCCTTACAACAAGCCCAGCAGCAAATGCAAATGGCAGCGGCACAACGAGCACAACAAATGGGGGCCAATACGGGGCACAACCTGTCATCCATGCAAGGCATGGTCATGTCCAACCAAGGAATCATGGGTCAGGGAATTGGTCACCAACAACAGCAAGCTCAGCATAACCAGCATGCGCAGCAACAGCAGCAGATACCGTCGTCGGTTCAATCTCAGTCTCAACAGCAGCAGCAGACGCAATCGTCGACCGTGACTGCTGCTCAGGCGCAGCAGCAAAAGAATATGCAGGCACTACCCATTCGTGCTTACCTGGATCAGACGGTGGTGCCGATTTTGTTGGATGGTATGTCGGAGTTGGTGAAAGAGCGTCCCGCAAATCCTGTTGAGTGGCTTGCGGCTTATTTGCTTCGCAATGATCCCCAAAAAAAATAAACCCGTCACCAGATCATTGGTGAGGCGTGAGGGTACCTCGGCGGGAGGGGGTGTATGCGTTTGTTTTGGGGTGTCAGCTTTGGCAAGGGGTTTCTTCTTGCTTCATGCGCGCATCCCAACAAAGTTGGGTTTGATTGAGTGTGAGGAGCTACGGAATCCTTTGTTGTTGGGAAGAATTGTGTGTGTGTGTGTGTGTGGGGGGGGGGGTAATGGGTTGGGTGCGAAAAACGCCTTTATAATTGCCGGTTGCAGTTTGTCTAAGTACTTGGTTTATCAGCAGATGATCTAAAAATTAATATCAAAATTCCAGCAGATTCATGCTTCTCAATCATGTGGGATGTTGATTTTGAATGGCGGAATCAACTAGGCAAGTACTTATTTTTGTTGAAGTTTCTTTATAATGCAACTTGGTTCAGTGCAGCGACATCCATATTTAGAACATCTTCCCCGGGAGCTGATATTATGCTCCCCCCGGCATTCTTGGAAATTCTTTTCAGACTAATGAAGCACTCTCTCGTTTGAGTAATGACAAGAGGTGGGAAATGGATCACGCACATCCTCCCCAGATCACTTTTCTCTAATTCAAGGAAATTATTTTTTACATTTATTGAACAACGTGATGTTCGTAATCTTCTTGCAGTCCTCAATCTGCTTTGAAGGTAAAAATGTCACTGATGGGCAGTAGAGATCTGCTAATCATGCTTTTTTGTCTATGCTGTGCTGAGGGCTGGAGATTCTACCTACTTTGTACAATATTGTTGACTTTCGAGAGGTTGTTATGTTCATTCGTGTTTTGATCAGGTTTCTTGAGAAAGATAGTGAAATTGTGACTTCAGTGAAATGATTTGGTGGTGATGAAGATTAGAACTTGTTGAAGGAGTTATGGATTCCCATTTTTGGATCACGTTCAAGACAGGAATCAAGACATTGAGAATAGTAGGTCTGTACTGAAAACTGAATTTTGTTTCGGTGATACACTGGTAAACTATTCATTCTTTTTGAGGTCAATTATTGCAAAGATTTTTGTAATATGCTGTAACTAAAATATTTTAAAATAATAACGGTACTTCCTTTAAGACGTGGCCTACGACTTATTCCCCTCACTCACAACCAAATCCCCCTCTGTACTATGACCTATCATCACCGCCCACCGTTTAAGAACACCCTCCTGATACCGTTTCTCCTTCTCCCTCGTCTCCACCGCATCCACCTTCGCCTGATGAATCGCCACCGAAATCTCATGACGCTTCGCCATCCTTCGACCATGCTCTGCAATCTTCTCCTGTTTCTTTGTATAATCGTACTTTCTTTTAATTTTCCAGCGGCGTTTTTGGCGTCGTAGGTTGTTAGTGCCACGTTTTCCTGCCCTAGGGGGAATGGAGGCGTAGGCTTGGGCGAGGAGACGTTCAGTTTCTTCATCGCTGTATCGAAGGGTTGGGAATTCTCCACCTTTGAGCTGTTTGATTTGATGAATGTAACGAACGGATTAACAGAGGTTTCAGCGAGAAGAATTTTCATAAGTGTCCCAATTGAAATAAATAAATTAAGAATAATCTCTTCTCAGAGATGGATCAGAAAACAATTGCAATCCGTCGTCGAGGCAGTGACACTACACGAAGAGGCCAACTCACCGCAGTCACATCCTCCCCTCTCAACAACTTCATCGCTTCTTGCTCTTTCTCCTTCCTCTTTCTGGCCATTTTACCTCCACGTTTTCCCATCTTTGACAAATCTTGTGCAATGATGGTCTGGCCAGTCTCAAACCCCTGGACGGAAATTGATTGCTGAAATCCAACCCAAGTGTCATGTTGGGAGCTGCCGCTTCCAGTTGATTCTTCATCTTTCACTTTTGAGGAAAAGAAGCGGGTTGTGTTCCAATTGGTATTGCGTGGAGTGGAGTTTCTCTCACGTTGCATCCCTTGCCGCTGCTGGCAAATAATCCAGTTCGTGCAGACGGTCGAGAGCGGTGCTGTTAGAGAAGGGATGGTGCCAAATGCCACAACGCAATTTTGGCGAACGTACTGGTTGGGGGCCAACTGTGATGAAGGGGGCAATGGATTTCTTGTTGCAAACTTTGATAAAGAAGCTGCCGCCCTTCTGGTGCCAGTCAGGCATATTTGGTAGGGGGCGTTGATTGCCATTACCATGGCCATGATAATATTATTATTATTTACTCTAGTAGAACAATAATCCATAGTTAGTAGGACACTCCATCTACTACTTAAGGTAGTAATACTTAGGTATGTTGTATGGTACTAGTAGTACTTCTTATGGTATTGTACTTACTACTTTTAAATACTACTAAGGTACTAGTAGTACTAATAGTAATGCGTGTTTTTATGTACAGCATACTATATTCTAGGTAGAAATATTAGTACAAATTTTACGTAGTTTTGAAACTCCCAGATGTGCTTGATGACATATGTATGAGATCCCCTGTATGTAGAGATCACGTTTCATTATGGAGTTCTACGTGTCGCTGGGGTGTGCATCAAAACACCCCGTTATGTCGATTGAAAATTAGTTCAATTTCTAAAATGAAATAATCAGAAATCATCGATTTTTGAGACTGTGAGAAGTATTGATTCCTTCGCTTAGATGGAAGATATTATCACAATCAAGCGTCAAAATGGATGCGATTAAAATTGATTACTCCTTCTGTACTACTATTGCTTAAACTTCTAAAAAGGATTTTGAAATTCAAAGAAAAGAAAAGACAAGAAAAATTATCAAAATAAAGGCAGCTTCTATGCATTGTCTTTATTGGAAATAGCATTTTCCACATAAGAATAGCCTTTAAAAATGTTCAACAATAAAAAAATTGAATATTTGAAGGTTACAGCTCAAAAAAAATTGTATTACATTGATTTTTGACACACAAATAAAAGTTATGAAAACTTTCATTGCTGAAGAAAATATTTTTATTTTTCTAGGGGACCAGTGTTTGTTGTCATATGATTTGATTGAAATTTATTTTATCAGATTTACTTCCATATCACTTTCATACTTGTCTATAAATTTTTGAATTTAATTAGAATGTGATATTTTTTATGAAACTTTACTCTGAAGAGAAGATAAATGAATCAATTGTAAAATACACATTTTAGGATGAAAAATAAAAGTTAAAGAAATTTTACATCATCTGACCATGAGTGTTCTCCAACATCAAATCATTTAAATATTTTGATACTTTTGGACAATTATGAAATAGTTGTTGATTGATAGCGGCAATTATTGTTTTTGTTGGTATCAAGCCTATAATACTATTTTTGTTTTACTCTCAGCTATTATGAATTTAGCAAAACCAAATAAGGATTTTAAAAATTAACAATAATTTTACAATAAGAGTTCTGAAAAATGATACCCTTAAGCAAGTTGTATTTCAGTGTACTGTTGGAGCATTGAGAATTCATAATCATTAGAATTCATACTGACCATTTTGTCATTGATTGATAAACATAGAACATAAAATTACATCAACAACAGTTAAGTTTATCATGAAATGGTAAATATTAATATGATTAGTTTGTTGGTAAAAGGTGTCGAATCAGCTAGGGCAATGAGTAAAATATTGTTTTTTAAAAAGGAAAAAATCATCATTACTAAGTGCAATGTTGTGTCATGAAGGGATACTTGATAAAAATATTCAAGTCTCATGTAGAGTGTTTTTTGGTGACTATGTGATATAACTATACCATCTTTATCATTTGTTGTGTGAGTACCCACATTTTCTATTTTTTACTCACATTTATTGTACATGTTTTCAAGTATGATCACATTTAACAATAAGGTAAAAAGTGCTTGCATTATCATCATGAAAATGAATTTTTCAAAAGCAAATGAACTAGATTCATGTTCAGTAAGTACCCATTGTGCAAGTCATTTTTCTCTTCCCTCTTCTCAGAAATGAATGGCTCAGAGGCAGCAATCATATCTATTATCCTGAAAGTTGACATATGCCTCATCAACCGTAATTAACCTCTCTGATATGTGCAACCTTGGGTAGGTACTAGGGTAGAACCTAGAGAAGTACAATACAGTAGAATACACAATATTAAATAGGTAGAAAGCAAGTTTCCTATAGTAATGCCATGGTTTGGTACCTACATTATGAATGGATATTCATACCCTACTCACATTACTTTGTCCTGCTCACATTGCGCATGATAAAGACGGTTTTAGGTAACAATGCCACTTATTCACTTCTTGTCAACACATAAGTATATTATCATAATATTATATTTCTTCTCAACATAATAAAAACCTATTTATACAGTTCAGAGGGAGAACAGACTTTGGATAGTACTGTACTATTGTACATAATTATTCGCTCACATTGAGATGAAGATGAAGATGAAGATGAAGCAAGATGTTTGAAGATCTTCACACAAAAACATCTTCAAATATCTTCATACATCTTCAGCGATTCTTGGCGATGTCACGAAGCACGGCACGAAGTAATTATTTTTTTGATTAGGCGAAAATATAAAATTTTGGATATCGCCAAAAATGACAAAATACGCCTAAAACTATTGTTTTAGCGAAAATTCGCCATTCTCCAGATCTTTCCAGATTAGTATCTGGTTGGTCGGTCCGGCGTCCGGCAGCGCCAGCACCGCTCACCTCTCATTATTATTTTACGACGACACAGCACCATGGCAAAAACCAACAAACGCAAATCCCAACAAGACACCAACGATGCCAAGAAGGCAAAACACTCCGAGGGAGGAGATGGTGCCAACGATGGTGCCAATGCCAGTGCTGTCAAGTCATCAGCTTCCACACCCGACGACACAGATTGGAACCCCTTGGAAACTGCCCAAAAAGCCTTCTTCTCTTCGCTGGCCTCTTCGCTCCACCTCCACACCAACAACACCAACAACACAAACAACACCAAGCATCCAACAAATCATCCCGATCAACCCAATGATCCACACCACCCATCAGCACACTCCCCACACTCACACTCCTCACACTCCTCGCCCTTCGCGCACTTCTTCTCCCCCACCCATTTCACCCCCGAACAACGCGCTCGACTGTGGGAAGCCCAAGCCGATGCGGGGGAACAATTGATTGACAAATATGCGTGGGCCACCCCGGATGAGCGGGTGTTAAGGGTGCTTCGATTTTTTGGCGGAGCGGATGGTGGGAGCGGTGAGGACGGGGTGGATGGTATTGATGGCACTGGTGTTAGGAATGACAACGACAACATCGGCAGCAATGGGAACATCAGCGGCAGCAATGGCATCGAAAACAGCAAAAACTGCGACAACGGCAACAACCACAACAACAGCAACAATGGAAGCAGCAACAACAACAACAAGTACCGCTGCAACGGAATAGTGGAAGTGGGATGCGGCGCCAACGCCTACTGGGCCCAATGGATGCATCGCGCGGGGGGGTTGGATGTGGTGGCGCTGGATTGCAGTTTGGACGAGGGTGGCAAGATTGGCAAGGAGGTTGGCAAGGAGGAGGCGAAAGTGTCTTCCATATCTTCCAAACCCGTGGCAAATTCCAATGAGGGTGGGACTGCAGAAAATACAGAAAAGGCAGGAATTGCAGAAACTGCAGGAAAGGCAGGAAAGGCAGGATTGGTGATCCGTCAGGGAGGACCAGAAAGTCTGTCCCAAGATCCAGATCTGCGGGATTCCAACAGGGCGTTGTTTTTGTGTTATCCCGACGAAGAAGATTATTTCCCACCGGACAATGACACCGACGATGGAGACAACGACGATGATGACGTGGAAGGAGAAACGAAACACTTGGATGATTTGGAGGACATGCCCCCACCACACACACCACACCCACCGCACCAGTCCATGGCCGCAGCCTGCCTCACCCACTACACCGGCCACACCCTCATCCACGTCGGCGAACTCTACGGGGACACCCTCTCCATCGACCAGTCTCCCTGGGGTCGGTCCTCGTCGAGCGAATTCCAACAGAAATTGGGGAGGGAGTTTCATTGCGTGCTCAAGATGAGGTTGAGGAATGGGTGGATGCATGTGAGGGATACGTTGAGTGTTTGGAGGAGGAGTGAGAGGTGTGAGATGGTGTTTGGCGGGGAAGAGGATGGAGGGGAGGAAGAGGAATCGACAGAAAAAATGGCGGGAATTCAATTGGCATGCGCCAAAGGAAGTAAGGGAAGTGCCAAAGGAGAAGAGGAGGAAAGTGCAGAGGAAAGTGCAGAAGATAATACAGAAGAAAGCGTTGAAGAAGTGCAATACAAGTACATTCCCCCGGAAGAAGTTCTTCCGGTGGATGTGGCAGCTCCATGCGTGGCTCACCTGCTACAAGATGGGTTACAGGATGAATCACACGATGGGATACAAACTGGTTCCTACAGTGGTCACGCCATTCCATCCAATGGAAAGAACTCCAAATCATTTCAATCACCATTGACTGCAGGAAGGGAAAAGAAGCAGGAACTGAAACAAATGGCGCAATCCAAAGCCTCCAGTGATGTGGCCAAGATGGCTGCAGTTATTCGAGATGCCAAGGGGGATGTTGATTCGGCTGCTGGCCCCGTAGAAGCCACTGAAATGCAACGGCATCCTGAACCTCAACAATCACAACCACAAGCTCAGCTACACGCTGAAGCTACCTCCATCAACCCTCTCAACCCTCTCTCACCAACCCAAGCCACACTCACCACCCAAGCCACAGCCACACACTCCCCATCCCATGCCACACACTCCCCAACACACACCACCCAAGCAACACACACTGCCCGAGCCACTCACTCCCCAACGAACCCAACCCAAGCAACCCAAGCCCTCGCCAACACCATCCTCCTCAACGCCGAACAAGTCGCCGACTCCATCCTCGCCACGGCCGAACAAGCTTTCGATGGGATACTCAAAAATGCCGAACGGGCCGCGGAGGATATCATCGCGGCGGCGGACGATACCTTTCGAGCGGCGGAGGAGGCGGCGGAGGATATGATCAAGGGGGCGGAGGAGGCGGCGGATTGTATTTTTCGGGGGGCGGAGAGGGAGTTTGTGGAGAAAGAGGAAGGGGTGGAGGGTGAGGAGGGGGAGGAGGGTGGGATGGATGGGGGTGAGGAGGGGGTGGAGGGTGGGGTTGGTGATGATGATCAAGGTCATGGTGATGGTGGGGAGGAAGGTAATTCTGATGTTGGTGAAAACGTGACTAAATAGAATGTAAAATGAAAAAGACAAAAGGGTGTATTTCAAATTTGAATTATGAATTTTTTCAAATAAATCGTCTTCCATGCTGTGGTATATCTGATACGTTCGAGTTTGAATTTGCACAGTGATTCCATGGGTTGCGTGTGAATGTGTGGCAAATTGTTAGTAGTAACAACAATCAAATGAGTTCCCATTCATACAGGAGTTGTTCAATTGGATATCCATGATGAGAAACATCGTCCACTAGCTGGAGGTTTTCTCGCGGTCTGTACGTAGAAAACGTGAGAAAAAATTCAATTCAAATTTGGCGGGAAACCAAAAATGAGTGAAAGTGCTGACTTCAATTTGAAATTGATATCAAGTGGAATAAATTCCCGCATGACAATATGCGGGATCTCAACAACTTAGCCTAAAATTGGAGAAATCCCCAAGATTCATCCAGCCAGTGGATAAATGTCAAGTTTTGATCCAGAAAATTTCATCATGGATATCATTGGAATCATCTGGTGCTGAATGTTGACAGACTAGCATACTGATTTTTGACATGTCTTTAACACTCAATTCCAACTCTTTTGTACACATTTGTAAGTTTGTTTCTATGATTGTACACACTAAGTACACACTTTTAGATAATATTTTTTGAAATGATGCATCTTTCAAGATGATAACGTTTAAAAAATGATGAAGTGGCTACTCGACTATTTTATTTGGTCAAATATTAGCATCTTCTAACTTCTACTTACTCATGAGTATCACTCAGCAGTTTTGAAACAAGTCAAATACAGAAGCAACAACACCTTGTTGACTGTCTAAGGGCTCTTTGATTTGAATTGTTGATTTGTGAGTGGTCCTCCCTATCTAATCAGCCCCAAAATAGAAATCAGTGGACCACTACTGATATTGGAACAAAGTCAAATTAATTCAAATTCAATGTCAAACTATTAGCATATTCTATCAATTTAAATGAGCAAACACAGATTTTAGTTTCAATATCCATTAACTCTATTCGTACAATTTGTTACAATGATACATACCTTTGGAAAAGAAAGCACTTGACAAGCGTAGAACACAATTTGTTTTTCAAAATTGATTTTACCTAGTGTAGAAATCTTATATGAAATGTTTGTATGTGAACAATTGTATCTATAATAATTTCCAACTAAGTACACTACACAATTTTGAGCATAAAAAATAAATGCGGGCATTAGAATTGACCCATGGGCATTGTCTGTGTGTCTCTTCTTAGTGTAATTTTGCACATCAATAATTTTTTGAAAAAATTTGTGCATGTGGAGGCAACATTTTGTTTCTTTTCCAAAGGTAATATATAACCTCTGTGCAGATCTTGTTCCCCAAGGACTTGTGTGATTGATCTTATTTTTCTTCAATGCTTTCTTTGAATGGCAATAAAAATATAATGTTTTTTAATCCTTTTACTGTGATCTGATGTTGAACAAAAACTGACATGTTTTTTGGAGCAACATGATGTTATTTCCAGATGTTGTCAGTTCCAACTGTGGAATATGCTCCACCTTTTAAGGGCCCCTCCCCCCCTTACCATGAACCTCAATCCATAAATCGATGATTCAAATTAAAGATCACTAAACTACTCTTGACTCAAATAAAAATGAATCAAATGTGATCAAATGGCTCAAACTGGAATTTTTGATGAAGTGTTTAAAGATATTCTGAAAAATAATTAGGTTTGCTGATTCTGAAGTTATGATGCTTTTTGAAAGGCAAGTCAAACTCTAGAAGTTGTAGGTCTTTGTAGTGACTAAATCTTGTTCCAGGATTCTGTCAGTTCCAACTCCAGGTGAATCTGTTCCACAGTTTATGGACCCCCTTTCCCCCTCTGCCATAAACCTCCACCCACAAATCCATTGTTCAGATCAAAGATCCAAAAAGTATGTTTGACTTAATTAAAACTGAATCAAATTTGATCACATGGTCAACATTAGATTATTTGCTGAAGTTTTGGAACATATTCTGAGAAATCATTAGGTTGGATAGCTCTGAAGTTATGTTGCTTATTTGAAAGGTGAGTCAAACTATAGAAGATGTAGGTTTTTGTAGCAACTACCATAATGAACGGTGAGTTACAAACCATGGTGAATAACTGACTTTAATATTCTTCATTTCAGCGAAAAAAATTGCTTAACATCACTACCACCCAAATTTTGCTTCCTTTGAATGGTGAGTAAGAGACTTAATTATTTTACAATCTTTTGGAGACTATCGGCAATAGGACATTGGTGGCCTGTTATTCACCGTTCAATATGGTAGATCTTGTTCCAGGATTTTGTCAGTTTCATTTCCTGGAGAATTTGTTCCACAGTTTATGGATCCCTTTTCTCCATCTGCCATGGGCCATCTCCAGCAACAAATCCACAATTCAAATCAAAGATCAGTAAAGTACAATCAACTCAGTTAAAATTGAATGAAATGTGATCAAAAGGCCAAAATTCAAAAATAGATTATTTGGTTGAGTGCTTAAAGATGCTCTGTAAGAGTTCAATAGGTTGGATGGCTCTGAAATTATGTTTTTGGTTTGAAAGGAAAGTCAAACTCAAGAATTTACAGAACATGCATAATTCCTTTGTCAATTTGAAATTTTAAAAGCTATGAATATTCAAAAAGAATTTGGCTTCAGGGATGCATTCTATCCTAGCACAATAAGGCCAACTTGGTACAATTTGCATTTGATAGGAGAATATTGAAGGGTATCGGGATTTGAAATAATTTTTAGATTTGAATCAGTCTCATTGTGTATTTGTCCTAGGACATTTTTTGTGTATTCCAATGTAATTATTTTGAAAAAATGAGCTCTCAATGAAAAAATAGTATTACATAGAACACAAATAAAAATACACAGATATCTACCATAAAGAACAAAGACTCACTCAATTATTTCTTCATAGTAGTGATCTTGATCTCTTCAGAGACATTTGTTCAATAGTAGCCCTTGTACTTGTGTCAGTAGCACCAGGAAATACATACAATATCATCTCTCTGGTTATTGGATCCCATTGTACTACCACAATCTGATATTAATGAGCTCTCTTCTACTTGAAAAAGAAATTTTACTCTGGTATTGCTTTTCATATATCTAATTGGTATTTTGTATGTTGATTGACAACATTAACAAACTCATTGTTTCCACCTTTGGTGTTATTAAATCCACATGAATTGGGAAATAATGTCCTAGAGTGACCTTGTTAGTAGTGGCAGAAAACAATAAATAGGAGAAACTCATCTCATGGCTACCAAATTAGGTACATGATTTCTTGGGTGCACTTCCTGGTTGAACGGTGTTTCTGTAATTAGGAGTGATATTTGGCCAAAAAGTGTAAATTTTCTACAAGTGTAAGAGAATCTCTTAGCAGGTACTCTATGAGAAGAATATTTGAATAATATTTAGTACATTCTATGCATGTGAATAATTATTATCACTTGATATATGTATTTCTGTGTAATCTACAATCAGTATAAAAATGTGTACACAACCCAACACAATTTAAACTTTGTGCTTTTGGGACCAAATTTTAAAACTCAAAGTTAAAAATACCATCCATTCAAACACATACATGCACAAGATCTATTGTAGATATGTTAGTAGTACTTTAAGTTCCCTATTATAAGTATAAGACTATGTGCTCCAGATCTGAAAACAAACTTTTACCTTTGCTTTATGTTAAATGCTAGTTAAATTGAGATTTACAATGTGCCAAGGCATGAAGAATTGTTTACATCCAAACCCAGTAATCAATGGTGATGATGTCATAGGACAAAAATTACAGTGTTCAGATACAACAGGCAATCCAATGGAATTTTGTTCATGATATGGGTAGTTTTAGAGCTAGATGGTACCTTGCAAAGAATGAACCAAGTACAACTTCCAATGGACTGGGTGCAGCAAGTGTTGAGCCTTTTTACTCCATTTTCTGAGTATCACAGTTTTCACAGAAACACAAAAGTTAAGGAATCATTGAATATTACAGTGGTTCTCTGCCAGTGAAGTCAAACTAAAGTTTGTGCATGTGACAGATGCATTGTCTTATAGAGAAATACAATATAAAATATTCAGACATATGTCTTTCTGTCCTGTAATTTGACAAAAATTGGACCATTCAATATTTGCAGACTAACATTTCACAACATTATGTTCATGTTAGAGTAGGCTTTGGTTTTAATACTTGGTAAGCACTAAGAAATACCAAATACCATTGGTATCCCTGTATTTAAAAGTAGATCAGAAGTTTTATGTGGAAAATTTGGTGCAAACTGATATGTATAATAATTATAATTTACTATTTTACTATGTATAGCAACTTGTATTTCAGGAAATGTCTATCAAAAATATTTGGATGGACAAACTCATAGTTTTCTAATACTGTCATTTCTCACATAAGGTTAACACAGAGAACTCCTCATCACAAGTAATGATTAGTTACGATTTGTAGTTTGGCATCGGAAACCCCTCTTCCATGACTTTTGACATTATATACCTATTGTAAAGAATTTATTACCTTTGTTGAGGTAATATATACCTAAAATAAGTTTCTCAATTCCAAATTGTAGTTTTTGGAATCATAAGCACTTATTTGTGGTATTATAAAATGCCAATAAGTGAATATTTTATTTTTGAATGGTATTCAGTAGTTTTTACTGGTTTTCATTACCATTTTTTTGGTATTCAATACCTAGTGGTTGGATATTGATATCAAAATAAAATTTCAAATACTCTTTATAAGCATTTAATACCAATTATTGAGAATGATACAATTTAAGTGCATCGATTCTTTTAACTTGATCTAAAATGTTTTGAGAACTAACAATGTATTGATCTCCAATGCCAAGAAAAAAATTGTATTGAACCCGTAGATACCTTTAAAACTTGATTCTTTTTTGGAACAATTATTGTGGAACAAGAAAAAATAATGGTATTGCAACTGATAGGTACTACAGCTGTGATGTATTTTTTAAGTATAGTACTTACTTACCTACCATACTGACTACATAACTACTACTTTTCTTGCCAATGCTACAATAAGAAGCAAGCTCAACTCTAATGCAGAACACAAAACACCTTGCAATCTAGTGCAATCGCAAACACCACCTACCCACGATATGGTACAAGATGAGAGCGCAATGCTGCAGCTGCATATAACAGCTACCACTGACTGTTGGCACTCACCTCTGCCTCGTCATCGGCAAAGGGAGTGACCTCTACCCGCTGTCACAATGGTGTCAAGCTGTGCCAAGCATTGTTGTCCAATAAGGACGAGCAATGACTTTGTGCTTCCTCAATGAAATCAAGGCAGCAATGCGGAATTGTGGGCGCTTGTGAGTACATGATGACTGATTTATTTTTTGTGATCAAAATTATAAGGATGTGTCTAATGTTGCCTCTTGTGGTCCCTAACCAAATCACATCACCGCAGCACAATTGTGTGAGTTCATGCCAACAATGCAGAGTTTGTTGGTTGACGTCTACCCGCTAAGCTGCTGTGCGCTGGGCACTTCTAGGCGAGTATGATGTTATTTTGATTTTGCTTAGCTGCTAGAGTAAATCACTGACAATTACATTTTTGGTGCAGTTGCTCATTCCAAAAAATTGCAGCACCAACGAAAGGCTGCGACTGCCGGACAGCTCTTGGTCTCGGGGGCATGGTGCCAATTTTACTCGTAACACTGTGGCGAGGGGCCATTGCCATTGTTTACATTGGTGGCATTTGCATGGTTCAGTAATACTTTTAAAGCTAATTAGAACAGTTAAAAGAACATTATTTGGCATTACCATTTTGTACTTAGTACTTTTGCGGCTTTTACGATAGAGACTAGATAGTAGTGTAGAATATTTGTATCTGAATAAAGTAGCAGAAATGCTAGGAAACTCATGCTATGTTTGGTTTTGAAACACCATTTATTGGTCAATTGTGGTGTCGTTAAAACCAATAATTGGTGTTCACTGCAAATTGCAACACCAATGGGCTTGGCTATTTAATACCATTTTTTCGGTAATAAAATACGCCTGCCGTGATTTTTTAAAACCAGACAGTCATTCTTGCTCGACGGAATAAGGAATCAAAAAATAATACCAGAACAGACCGTAAAGGTGTTCCCGACGGGGGTTATTTTTAACCACAGTGAGTGCATTGTAATTTGTATATGGATTATCATTTCCATTTTTGTTGGTTTTTACACATGTTGACTGATATGCTGTTCTTATCTGCAAAATCATGGCAACAGCAACAACCGATTCATTATCTGAATCATAATATTATATACCAGAGGATCCATCATATGAGATTGTTGCTCTTATCATCTGTTTGATATGCCAAAAGACACACAATATCCAATATCAAACATATGATTCATTGGAATTGAAAAATATATTTGGAAAATCAAATGAAGAACAAATTGTCTTATGATGAATAAGATAAGCAATTTTGACACCCATTTCTATGCAAATAGCATCATTTTATTTTGTTTACATTTTAGTGTTTATTTCAGAAAAATAAAGTAAAAAGAAGTTAATTTCCTGATAATGTACTTGGGAAGAATTACATAATGATAAATTTAGTGTTGCTCATTGGAAGCCTTGATATTTGAATTGATTGAATGTGATAGTATATTTTCTATTGAACAATAGTACTTAAGGGAGCTAGAGGGGAAATCTGACCCCATTTTTATTAAAAGTTAAGTTCTTATGCTTACTAAAGTCAAGTCAGTAGGAGCTTAGGAGACATAGCCTAATAAAACAATATCCTTTGGGATTTTAGATTATGAGACTGCAGCTTGATAGTGCATTAATGCATAGTGAATGATGATAGAAATTATATTTTGAGGATTCAAGATGTTTTTATCCTATTTGTTTTCAGGCTCATCCATGCAACTGCCATTTAAGACAACAAAACAAGTGAATCTCCATGGGCTTTCCCTGCAAACACTTCTTTTGATTTGACTATGATGAAAAAATCCAACTGACAGTCCCAAAAAGCTTTGTAAGAGGAATCTGATCAAAATTGGCTGTCCTTTTCATCATTCTGTACATTTCATCAGAAAAAATGAACACGATGATGAGAAAAAGATAAAAAAATCAACATTTGGGATACAGTGATGTTATTTTAAGCCTTCGTACAAAACACATCCCTAATCTCCTCACTGAGATAATTTCAAAACTGCGCTCAGATACTCCGTGTCTCAGGCATAGCAAGAAATTTTAACTTGTGGGAAATGGGCAAAATTGCTTGCACTTTAAAATCAAATCTTCTGTCCAGAACGAACTCGGTTTTTGCTCAAACACACGGTTCGGTAGTTATAGTTTATTAATTGTGGGAAAGTTTGTGTGCATGAAACCTTTACCTATACTTTGCCCATTATCTACAATGTCACTTAAATCAATGATTATGACCTTCAATCAATATTTTAATTCAAAATGAGTTTCGTTTGTTGAACTCAATTCATAGAAAGTGTCATCCGTAACAAATATTGTTGGAATTTGGGGTTGGAAGCTAATAGGGACAAGATCCGCAGACAAATCGTTGAGGACGATCAACAAAATAATGTTATTATTTGTTGCAAGGGAAGAAACCAGTTCAAGATCTCCTTTATGCTCAATCTTGAATAGGCACGCATTTGTAGACAATTCTCGCTAGTTGGTGAAGAAAACGAGCTCATCCGAAGTATTACGGGCTGCTTTTGCGAGAGTGATTTTCCCAAACATGCCATTGATGTTGGAGCTCCCACTGGGAGGAATGAATAAGAGCACATTATATGTGGCATCTAGCCTGCCAGTTCGGAAGCAATCCACATACAAGGTTGCGTTCACCGTAATACGATTGAATGGAACGCTCGCAGGAGATTGTGGAAATACCTGTTTTATATCATTCTGCTTCTCTCGGACGATTCCTTCCTTCAATAGTTCAATAATTTTGCAATCGTTGTTGTCGCGTCTCTTCAGAGCTTTATTATGTTCTTCGAGTATTCTATGATTTTCCCTCGTTAAATCGACGATATTTCTGTTAAGTTTGGTCAGCTCGTTGGAGATCTTCGACATTTCGCCACGTTGTGCCTCGAGTAGCGATTTGGCCCAATCTCTCTCTCCAACTCCTCGATCCCCCCTCTTCGCCATGGATGACTCGGAATGTTGTTCCTTGAGCCGTGCCTCTAGCGATTCGACTTTCTCGCAAAGAGCCGTGTAGGCTTCGAAACCTGAGTCGAGTGAAGGGTTACACTGTTCTTCCTGGCTGCATATCTTCTTCGACCTGCTTCCTTTTTGTTTCGTGTTCAATCTAGATAGCTCATCCCGCTGTTTTGCAATCTTTTCCTTAGAGAGATCAAGCTCCTTCACGAGGCGGCAGATATCCTTGGATAGGCGAGAGTTTTCGTTGTTAAGCTGTTCAATTTCTCGCTTCTTGGCCGAGAGAAGGCTTTCCAGATGAGCTTGCTCTTTTCCCTTCCTTTTGCTTGCATCAACGAGCATTTCAACTTTCCTTCTCAGATATTGGTTTTCCTTTGTGGCATCTGATGGTGTAGCAAAAGGAGTTGCTGGAAGCATCCCACTGACAGTTTGGTTTTTCCCTCTTAGTTCGGATTCATCTTGAGATGTCTTGGGTGAACACGCTGGCTCAGACTGTTCCGAAAACCGAAAGCAAGCGAAAGAGACTCTTAATAGAACCTAAAAAAACTCAATGCTAAACAGAGAGAATCCGAGAATATTCTTACCTCATCTTTAAGCCGCGAATTGTCAGAACATACAGATTCCTCTTTGATAGAAATGTTGCTTTCCTCCTGCTCTTTGAGTTGTGCAACAGTCGGCCTCAGATCCTCATCACCTTTCGCACTGGCGACTTTGTAAGCCAGTGCATCGGCTGCGTCGTCAGCGTCATCATTATACGAGTCCCCGACATCTTCCTTAAAAGACTGTGCGACCTCTTCAAAAACTGACTCGGGAGATTTCAAATGGCTCTCCAATGTGATGTGACTTAAGTCATCACCTTGGACTTCGCCATTTGCTATCATTTCCAGCAGCACCTGCTTGATAACATCGGCTAGTCCTCCAATATCGGATATGTTGCGGCTTGCGGTGGTCTTCGCCATGGCGATGGAACTTAGGAGCATTCGCAATGTTAGATGTTTTATGACCAGTTGCTGCCAGTTGTACTTTTTTTAATGAGCCCTCTGGATTCATCCAACTCATCATCTCAAAAAATCTAACGATACTGGTTTTGGTAGATGCGCGTACAAAAATGTACCAGAGATGAAATTTTCATATCATATTGATTCCTGTATAGTCCAAAAAGGATAATGTGTTGATGCGTTGTATTCCTACTTTGGGTTTCAGCCTAAGGTACAGCGACAGAGTCTCTTTTTTAAAAGTCTGACTTGAAGCCCACTTATCTAGAAGGCAGTTACCAGTGTCCTTAACAGCTCCAATGCATTCAACTGCCACCATCCCTCCTCGAAAAGCTGGCAGTAGCAGCAATCTTTTAATCAATTGGTTGGACGATGAATTTGATTCATTTTCTCATGAAGAGTTGTTGTGGTTCTTGATGCCGAAGACGCCTCCCAGCCTGAGCTGTCACCGTCAAACAGCAGCTCCAAAGTGAGAACATTTTGCGTGTTGTCACGCTAGAATGGAAATCATGTTATATTACCTTTCACAAGCTGTTCAAATCGGCACACTTGGTTGATTTCGTCGTAGGATGATACGAAATTCAATGATGCGAAGCTCGAATCATTTGATGATGATCACCAAGGCGAGTTTGAATGCCGTGAATCAGAATTGACGGATCGAAGTTCAAATCTTGAGAAAGAGCTCGAAGTAGCAATTGCTTCTAAAGAGGTCGTTGTAAGGGAGAAAGAAACGTTAGAGATCCAGCTTGTTGCATCATTAAAGCAAAAGAAAGACATAGAACACAAGATTGGATCAATTGAGGCGTCCAACGCCAAACTAAAAGGATTGCAAAGAACGTGAAGCTGCGTCACAGACAATGTCAGAAGCCACACTATGAGGAGAGAACTGTAAACTAAGGACAGAAAATAAAACATGGAAATAGTCACTGAAAATATGAAAGCAAGGCTCGTATCTCGACGTGAAGTTGCATCCTCAAAGACACCTTCCGCCACATTGAGAATGAGATAATAAAAACTGAAGGAACAAAAAAAGATCATGCAAAGTAGATTCGACGCCTTGAAAGGACAACTCAGCCTTACTCGTTCTGATGTGTCCTTTCACCAGACATTGATCTTTTTTGCTATCAGTGAATTGCATTATCAAAAGGCAAAGCGTGAAGTTGCGACGTCAAATACAAAGCTGAAGGAAGATAAAAAATTGGAAACAGAGCTGTGGCCTTGCAGCAAAAAGTCCAATCTACTAAATCCGACCTGTATTCTTTAACATTGATTTTACATTCCAGTGCCATCATCAACGATCAAAGCCTTCAGCAACAAGCAACAAACATCCAACTAACGGCAGAGAGAGCCGCAGCCTAGCCGGCGGCAGAGGATGACAAGGCAGTTGCTCATAGGAGACGGGAGCTTACTTAGGTAGACACTGGCCAGATTTCACCACTCACAAGGAAAAGCCGACAGCAACAACAGAATCAAAATCGCCAAACCGAAATTGTGCCGAGCGTTGCGTTGGAAAATCCCCCGTTAGGACGGAAGGAGGCTGTGCAAGTGACGGCATGGTTGATGAATGCTAAGATAGCTGAATGGAGTTTTTCGTCGTTGTTTTTTTTCTTTTGCATAATAATCAATAATCACGGGCAAAAAATTGTGAAGCAGACACTGTCGCACTGTGGACTGTGGGATTGTGGAAGGAGGTGGAAGGATTGTGGATTTTTTATTTTTTATTTTTTTATTTTTTAAGGGGGGCATGTTCTTCAGATGCTGCAGCTGCAATCTCATTTTTTTAAAGGGAGGCCAAACAACAGAAGTTGTGTGAGTAAAAGGGGCTTTTAGGTGGTGCTGGTGGCTGTAGGATGTGGTTTTAGATAGTATGATACTTCTATCATTGAATTTCTGGTCAAATCAAGATTTGGTCAAATACAATACCTACTTACAAAGATAGTTAGCATAGTGTCAGACTGCTACTTAGGAAGGGGAAGAACAGAGAAAAAAATTGTCCTGCTGTGGAGGAGGATGGGGGGTGGAGGAGATGGAGTGGCATGTTTGTGATGATTATGATGATGTTGTCGATGGTGATGGTGAAAACATGACTAGTTAAGTTATAAGACACTGATGAAAGGGCCTGTTTCAAATTTAAATTAGGCATTTTTGCAGCTATGTCATCTTCTATGCTTTGGTAAATCTGATTCGTTTGTGTTTGAATTTGCACAGTAATCCCACGGCCGGCATGTGAATGTGTTGCAAATGGTTTGTAATAGTAAGAACATCCAATGAGTTCCCATTCTTACAGGAAAAGGTTCAATTGGATATCACTGGAATCATTTGGTACCAAGTGTCCAGAGACTATCATAGCAACAAGGTGGGAAGTAAGGCATTTTCTTGAATGGATTGTTTTAAATCTATCTTTGAGACTCAATTCCAACTCCTTTATACACATTTTATTTTCATTTGTGTAAGTTTATTTCTATGATTGTCTGTGCTAAGAACTAAGTTCACTTTTAGATAATTGAAATGACATACCTTTCAAGGTTATAAAGTTGAAAAGATGAATGATTAAGTTGTCTCTTGACCATTTCATTTGTTTGGGATGATCAATTTTCTTGAGAGTTTCAAATATTAGCATCTTCCATCTTTCTACTTGCTTGTGTGTATCATTTCAGCAGCGTTGAAACAAGACAAATATAAAAGGTAATGACACATTGTAACTCATCAAAGTATATTTGACTTGATCAAAGATGAATCCAATGTGATCAAATGGCCAAAACCAGATTATTTGATGGAGTGTTGAAAGATATTCTGATAAATCATTATGTTGGTTGGATCTGAAAAAAAGTTGCTGATTTGAAAGGCAAATCAAACTGAACAAGTTAAAGAATAGGAACAATTCTTTTGTACATTTAAAGTTTCTAAAAGCAATGAGCATTCAAAGAGAGTTAGTCTTCAGGGATGCACTTAGGCTGTAGGACATTTGACTGGTTTTGGTCCTAGCTATCACAAAACAGAATTTTTGGCCAAATATTCTACTAGCACAAGAAGTGGTATGTTTCAACCTTGAAACTTGTAGCATCAGTCCTTGGACCTCAGAATAAAGTTATCATGGAATCCAACTATTTTAAAAATAAATGAAAAAAAGTGAAGCTTGAGCTATTACAAGTATGAAAATGCTTGACAAGAGGCCAATTTTTTTGAGCTATTGCTTTGTAACTAAGACAGAAATGGAATTTTCTGCTTCAATTTGAAATATTTTTAGGGGTGGCCCTTAGTCAACCCTGCATTAGTTTGGTACTTACAAAAGTAACCAATCTGGAATAGAGAGAAATAAAAAGTTCACTGCCAATGAATAGAAACTAACAAATTTTGAGGGTTTGCAAAACATCTTTTTTCAATACTTTAGCATATGGCAATTGTTTATATTACATAACAACAAGATGTGAGAAGAGGCTTGGAAGAAACATGATCAAGTGGCAACATGGTTATTACAAATGTCATTGATACATAAGCTTCCCATACAGCTCAATATTTTTATGTGTTGATTGCTTTCCTGCTTTTTAATGTTTTGTCTCTACCATACTTCAAAAGAATATTTTATTATAAAAAATAATTGCACTGTATTGAAAAGGAATGAATATTTTTTGGAACTGGAGAATAATTTTTACAATTAGTAAAGAGTAACAATACTATTTTATTTTTGCAAGATCTAGGAGAATCCTTGAACTGAGTGAAAGCTTATGTGTGATTGATTTTCTATGATTCCAGTTTTATGGATCAATGTAGGATTTAGTACAAAACTTGTAGAAGTTTAAGAAAGTTCATACATCCAGGGATGCACTATTATGATATCAATATCATACAACAATACATAATAAAATGGTAGGTATCTAACTGTGTCTAATAGGTATGTTCACGTGAAGTACATTATGTAAAAAAATACCATACAGAATACCATATTAAATTATGTACTTACTACTATTAGGTTATCACTAGCAAGCTCACCAACAAACACCCAAGACCATTCAAAATGCTAAAAAATATAGTCCTTGCCTCTGCCTTTAATAATGTTGCTTTTTTTACTACATTTTTTTGCTTAACATTGTCATTGTTTGTCCAGCAACAACACCATATTATCTGCAATAGCAACAGAGACAATGACTACCTTGGTATTAGTATTGGGGGGGGGCTGTAACAGCAATAGCACCAACAATAAGGATGACATCAATGTGGACTAGTTACACTCCCACCAGGAACATATTTGGAATTATTAAAATTTGGCCATTTTGCAATTCTTGGAGAAAATTTGCATCTCCGATCACAAATTTTTAAATGTTCAACAAGACATATTTAAGAAAAATTTAGTCATTGTAAGGGTTTCTTTTTTTCACAATGAAAACAATATGTAGCTCTCAAAAATATCATGATCACTCAGATGACAGAAAAAATCCGTGAGGCAGATTTTTTTTTCGCCATGTTCTGCCATTTTCTGCTGTTCTGCCATTCCACCATTTTTTCTTCATTTTTTGGTGAAATTCCTCCATTCCAATTCCACCATTTTTTTCTGTTACCCTATTTTGTTGAAAAAAAAAGTATGGTGCCAAATGTACTGTACATAATATGACTAAGTAGTATTTAGCTTTCAAAATAAGAAGTATAGTATGTACAAGTACCAACTGTAAGTTATATGTAAATATGTACAAGTGCAATAGTAATAATTTTTTATTATCAATATGATCACAAGTACATGAATCATGTATAACACCAGATAATACCACTATCATTTTTTACTTTTTGCTTCTTATAAATAGGTATGGTTCCTATGTACGTAGCTAGGC
>JALLOT010000942.1:0-16889 GCA_036939595.1 Thalassiosira livingstoniorum
TATTTTTATTTTGATAAATAAAATTATCAATTTGTAAAAAAAAAACAGGTGTTTCAAAATAAGGTGCACAATAACTATTTTCATCCAACAAACATGACAAAAGCCTTATCAGACCTAAAATTTTCAATCAGGCCTATTAGGATCATTGGGATCATCTGGTCAATCAGACCTCATAGAACCAAATTCAAACAATCAAAGGACTTATTTGAGATAGATGCAGATGAATTGTCATTTATTTGATTTTTTTGAACATTCACTTTCCAAATATAACCTCTAGATGATGAGTTTTTAAGAAAGACAACACATTATTCTAAAAAACTATGTCACATGGTTATTGAAACACCTTACAATGCAGTTTTATGCACATGATTATGTATTGATATACTACTCCTATAGAAACCTAAAAGAAGATACACACAATGTCTGATTTTCAACACAGAGTAAAAAGCTAAGAGAGAGCTATAAGAATTTGATTCAGAAATACTGAATCATGTTTAAAAATTTTCACAAGGTGTTGTCTTTCCATCATGTGCCATATTATTGCCAAAAGGCATTAGCACTCTATTTTTAATTTGTTCACTTTAACTGAATTATCATTAATTTTTGCCTCATTTAAAAGAACAGAAAAAATAATTCATATGTCCTGATTTGCTATTTTAGCATTTTTTGTACATTTGACAATTGGTCTGCATTCGTATCATTTACAAATGCCTCCAGCTCTGGTATCTAGGTATTACATACTCTTCAACACATCATAAGATGTATGAAAGTAGATATGTCCATGCATTTGCAGTACTGTATAGCTTGCAGATTATTTTGGATCCATGCAAGACTAAGTCATACCAAGCTATGTACAAACATTCTATTTACTGCATTATCATCATTCATCCATTCTACACATGCAATACTAAAAATTTTATTGCTTATGAAGAAAATTTTCTTTAATTGTAATAGTTAAAATTGTCTTGATTTTCAAAAGGAGTAACATTCTGTTGACAAAAAGAATAATTCACTCATGGGCAAATTCAATGGCTCCAGTACTTGCAAGATCTTTACCTGCATCCGATGCAGGCTTCTACACTTTCATCCAAGGATGCCTCCAAAGTTACATACAATGAAGCTACATTTTTAGACCTTCCATCCAATGCAGCAACTTTTAGGTGGAATTCTGTTTGTCCTCCAACTTGCCATCACCATCTTTGTCATATTTTTTAGCATTCATATCTGATCCTCTTTTGATGTCTTCTTGCAATCTGACCAGTGATTGAGTTTCTCCAACTCCTGTTTCTTCCTGATAGCAGTGTCTTTGATGCAAATGATGTAGCTCTTTAAACAGTTCTGCTTAGTCTCATCAGCATCACTCCAGTGCTTTCACTTCCATGGCTTCTTTACATGCTCCAAAATCTCCATCTGCTTTTGAAGCTTTTCTGAATTTATTCCCATTTCAGTTTTTTAAATCTGTTACAAAAAAGCAAATCATTGAGCTGCATACCATGAAGTCCTTTTTGATTCAAGTATTCATTCAACATTTTTCACTTTTCACCTTCTCCACAAGCTTTGTAAATTTCAACAGCCTCTTCTTATCCAACTTCATTGCAGCATGTTTGTTCTCTTGAACATTACACTCCATTCTGTGGAACATATTGTTGGATGAGAAATGGTTGCCACCAGTTGCTAAAAATTATGCTCCATGTAATTTTGCTTTCTTAAGAATCACAATCAGCTCCTTCAAATTTGGAACAGAAAATATTTTAGTTGTTGGTGCAATGTTGAGAGTAGCTTAAAGGAACTCTCAGTGATAGCCCACATAATCAATCAAGGCCAAACAAATGTTATTATGAGCCTGAATGTCTTACATCTTTGCATTCATGTCATTGGTGTTTTCTCCAAGACTGCAGAGCATATTTTTTGTTGTTTAGACATGCACAAGTCAGAGGAACTATACCAGTCTTTTCCCGTACCATTTTATTCTGGTATTTGTTGAAGCCTGCTTCAAAAGTTCCATCTCCATGCAGAATCTCACAAGTTTTGAATAGATCCTTCCCACAAAAAACAATAGAACAAACATAAGTAGTGGAACGGTGTTGTAAATCTGAAAGAAATCTTTGCATCTACTATCTTATACAGATTCTCACTAAATTCTAACTTGAATTGTCTTTAAGTCCTATCAGTTTTCTGGGTCACCACTGATGCTGTATTTGGTGGCCCAAAAAAAAAGGTAGAACCCATAGTGCATCATTTTTGTTAGACGTTCCTGTCCTTTTTAGCCCAGACCTTAATCTATCTTCACAAACACATGCTTTTTCTTTGCATCCTTTGCATCCAGAAAATGAGAAAAGATGCTGTTCTCTACATATTTGTCAAAATGCTTACCACTCATGAAGCCATTCAGATTCATATCAAATGTGAATAGCCAATTCTTCTTTTCATCACAGCCCCAAACTGGCCTCTTGTGTCCTTCATAAACATCATCACTTCATTTCTTTGTTCCTGTGTGTCCTTTGACTGAGTTTTGTTGAATGTTGGAAGTGAGGAGAAATGCTTTCACCAAGAGAAGTACTGCCCCTGCCCCTATCATTAAAATTTTCATAGCTGTGCTGGTATTTGATGCTTTCTTGAAATTTTCTGGCAAACCCTTAAGCATAAAACAAAACTTTCAACCTTTCACCACACTTACTACCCTCCTTTTAAAAGCAGTTTTCATCAACATTCAAAATACAGGCTAATTGTTGCAAGGTGGGGGATAGATTTCTATTTTAATCTTGCTCTACAAATTTGTGTTCTTCTAAAACACTCCCAATTATCAAACCAAATCTTTACATTTTTGTTGTTATCTGTCAAAAGTGCCTCTAATTCACTGTGTCTTCTTTTTTGTAGAAGATTTCCACTGCAGTTTTACTGACAATTTGATTCAGAATGTTGAAATGATTTTTTGACACTCTTTTCTGACAGCTTTATTAATTCTTATCTGGATTTCTTTCTTGTTTGCACTTTCCAATTCAACTGCTTGTTACAAAAAATGATTCAAATGCAAAACATAAATTATTGAAAATAACTTTAGGAAGATTGTCAATTTGGTCCATGCCTCAGTGGTTATTCTCCAGCATTATCATCCTTCACCTGTTTGGCATAGATCTAGCCATGACATACAGATAGATTCAAAATAAGGCACACCAACCTGAGCGTGTAAAGATATTATGAATTCCCATGTACAAAATCAAGATTTTGTTGAATCTTCCGTACAACTTAGACACCCGATTATTTGGATGTAATAATTAATATTTTCATGTAATCATTTAAATTTTTGATCATTGAATCACTGTATCTATGTACAAAGATATGCATAAATCTCCAATACTCCCACTATTTTCATGGTATATCAATGTGACGTGGTAATGCATGGGATGAATTGGAGATTTATGCATATCTTTGTACATAGATACAGTGATTCAATGATCAAAAATNGTGGTAATGCATGGGATGAATTGGCTTATATAAATATTTTCTACCTGGGCGCACTAGAACATCAATCCGATTGTAGGTGCTAACTTTTTCATTTACATAGTTGCAAAGTTCTTTTGCAAATAATACCTTTGTTGGACTCTTTTTATTTTTCATGGTACATGGTGGTAGCCCTTTTCGATAATTCCTTTTTTTTGTCCAGGTTCTTTTTGAATTGAAAATATTTCCTGTCTCTGCTCAGAACAGTTACAAAATCCATACAATTTTAAAGGCCACTAGGATGTAGACAGTGTTGGTGCTGCATTTTTTGAAGGATCAAACCTTGAAAGACAACATTTAGATGTTTTACCAGCAGGATAAATTTTATCATTATTTGATTTTTGATGTTACCATTTCCTTTTTTTTCAATTCTATCAATTATTTATGTTTCAGAAGTTTTTGATTAACCAATGAACTTGCATTTTCCAATTTGGCTCCGATGTCTCTTTGTCCATGCATCCATTGACCTTCATCGATGCTCCCCCTTCTGTAAAATTATACCACCTTTTTTACCTTCCAACAGAAAAAATGATCAAAGACTATTTTTCAGCCCACTGGCATGGAATACAAAGGAATATGACTCCATGTGTAGTCATCTGTGTACATTTTTCTTTCATTCCACAAAACATTTGGTATTTTTTGCTGTAAGGCTATTTTTACAAAATAAGCACTTTTGAATACAAGAAAAATGCCCTTGGATGACTTCAAAACTTGCTTAAAAGAAGAATTGTATTGAATCTTGCTATAATTTTTGCATTGTGTGTTGACCATCAACAATCAACACAGTAATTGATCTGCATCAGTAGTAAATGGGGTTAGCCTTTTGTCTGTGGTCTCTGATATGCCACTTTTTGTTTGTTTCTTCCAGATATTTTAATAAGTATACACTATCACTTTTTTCACAATTATCTAAATTTATATTATTGAAGCATTGAACTTGGCACACCGTAATATCTCATTGACTAGAAATAGATACATTTCAATCAAATTAATTAAACTTAATCAATACTTTCTCCATTGTTTCATACTGAGAGAGCTGATACGGTTGTCATTTTATTTCTGTGTTACCCAGAAATGAAGAAATTCCCGACATTTTGAAAATTAGTACTAGCTCCTATGTACTCAGATGCTCAATAATTTTTGTATGACTTAAAATGGGATACAGACGTCAAAAATAGTTTTTTCATTCAAAAAAGTAAACATGCTCAAGTTACGCTGTGAAAAATATTGATCACAAAAATGCATTTTTGACAATTTTTTTGGCATCAGTTTAGACAGGACCCCCTATTAGAACTCTAGTGTTGATTCTTATGAATCATAGTACAGTATTTTACATAATTCTTGTCCCCGCCTTTTGGAAATGTCAGTACACTGTTCAATACTATTTGAAAATTTCTGTATACCTAAGGAACATATTGACATATGCATACTATTAGATTTAATTCTATTTGATTGTGTCTGCAAATATGTTAAATTTGATAGGTAAGTACTTGGGTACTACATTTCAAAATTAGGTATTGTACATCTAGAATAGATAGATGCATAGTAATGTCAGCACTTTACAGGTGTTGGTACAGCATCAAAAGGGGCTAGGAAATGTCCCCTCACTCAAAAACACAATGTATGTACAGACAAGAACTATGTAAAAGACGGTAACCTGAACTCATTTTTCAAGCTTCTTTTGTATCCATCTTCTTCATATCCTCACTGGGAAATGGGAGTGAAGTTTGATGAAAGATGAATATTGATTTTTTTATGATATGGAAAGGTTTGGGTGAGGTGATTTTGTAGAGTACATTCTCAATTGATTCCATCCAAGTTGTTAAAATTATTCAAAATCAATGGTATTCAGAGGCTGTTGAAAGGTCCTAAACATTGTTTTTGACAAAGGGTGAGGATTAATTTTCTCTTTTTTGTTTCTGTTGATTTCTGGCTTTTTTGGTTTGATTTTTATTGCAAGGGGAATAATTTGTGACAGTGGTGGACATCAGGGGACATTGGTTTTATGAAAAGAATTGAAAAGAATTGAAAATCAAGCAAATGTAATCTTGAAATTAGCAGCACAAGACTCTGACTGTGATGAGTGGTGTTAATAAATACAATTAATGCTTTGCATGTTTTGATGATTGGAGTATGACACAAAAAAATCTAACAATGAAATGAGTATAAAAACCTGAGAAGGTAAAAATTTTGATTGAGAGAAATTTAACATGGGTTGGAATGTGAAATTTTACTAGGTAGTTGATTTTTCATGTTCCAATATTGTTTATCATATTTTAAACAAAATAATTATTATTGGAGTAATTATTGACAACAATTACTGTTAACAAAGACCTGCTCCCATATCAGTTAATATTTCATGTTGCAAAGCAATAATGTCAATGGAAAGGTTTAATGCAGCTCTGAGACAATTTATTTGTAGAACACATATACTTTTTTAATAAATAATTTACATCTAGATTGGCACTTCTAATTAGTTAAATGATGTATGTACTAAAAATCTTTGAACATCACTATTCAGCAGTTATGAATCTCATCAAAATTGAATGTTTAAAAACTGGATCAGACTGTCATATTTCAATTCATTTTGTTTCTAAATTACAACATTGTTAATATTAATACCTAGTTTTTACTGTAATCCTCATGTGAAAGTCTGGGGTAACCAATATGAGACAGAAATAACTATATATTAACTAAGAACAAGTGAAGAATGAGTCCTGGCTTATCTGGTTGTCATTGTACCAGCAATGCCCCTTTTTAAACAACAAAAACTAAGTTACAAAACCAAAGATGGAAGAATGTGGTTGCCATGGGGGAGTTTGAATTGCGTGATTTTCTAAACATAACAGTTAGCACTGCAGTCAATTTTTTTAGAAAATCAATAAGATAGAGAATCTCAGGTTGATCCAATGATAGACTCAAAGTAAAAAAGTAACAATAGCTCATCGTTTGTGTCAGCAGCATTGCATACAAGCAATTTGCCAAATTCTTTGGTGCTGTAAACCAATAGTAAAGGGTTTGAGTAACGCAATGTGCAAGCAGCAGCAAAAACAGATCAATCTAAATTTATCACCAGATCCTTGTTAGATGGATTTAGAGGTGTATGTTGAAGGAGAAACTGGCATCTCAACTAAAGGCAGAATGTAGTAGTGTTGAAGCAACAGCATGTTGGGGTGGGTTTTAGTGAGAGACATTGTTATTGATGTTGATATCAATTGGTCAGGGTGTCATTGTGCAATACATTAAATCCTCCAAGCAAACATTATTTGTTTTGCATGTGTTTATATTGTTATGATACATGCTTCATGCCTTGAGAAACAAGAGTAAGTGAGGGAGTGAGGAAGGTAGTAATGTACATTATTGTAAGCAAGTACTGTGTTTCCATCCAAGCTTCTAATACTAAAAAAGTATGTGCACAAGCAATCAATTGAGCTTTTTTGTCATGCATGCAGGTCCAGCCTATTGTTTGGCTGGAAAGTACCAATGTACCATCCATCAACTCTAGGAAGAACCAACACCAGCAGTCACTCTTGAGACTTTTAGCATTACAAAGGCATTTTTTATATCCTAACAATATTATCAAAGCCAAAAACAAAAAAAAATTCATTTGTTTTTTTTTAATAAAAAAATTTAAAACTGATGCACAAAGTGCAAAGATATAATCAGTCTCTGTTAGACTAAGAAAAACTGCTGTTCAAATTGTATACCTCAAAAGTGATGAGTCATATTTTTTCAAAGGAAGTCATTACTTCTACAAAAGCATGTACTACTGCCAAAAAATATTGATCAATTGCTTTGTTTCAGACATTTACCCCCTAAATCTGATTTTAGTTATTGTGAACTTCTTATATTATTGTATAAATCAACCAATGATTTTCCATTACCAATGATAAATTGATATTACTCCTATCATTAAAAAGAGCATTTCTGATATAGTAGATGTTAGTATAAATATCTCTAATATGACAAACATTAGAAAATGCACAAAAATTAATTAGGGACAAAGAAAAACACCTATGTTGTATTTTGCAATCGATATCTTCAAAACCACTCAATTATAATTTTTAATTTTGTATAACATTTAAAGCAATGATCACTTACAAGAACAAAAATCATTGCCATCGTGGACAATGGACTTGGATTCATCATAATATGTTATTACTTAGCATTGTTGGATTGACTCTTAAGGCTGACAGAGAGAGGTTTAAGAGCATTAAAATTATTGCTTTCACTAACAATGGGTCCCATTCAGTGAATTCAGACATTATGGGACCCATCCAAGTGGTTCCTTCACACCAAGCCCCCTATTAATATACTAAGGAAGGCATCATTTTTCTGTCATCATGAAAAGTTTTATTTACTAGTCAGATGATAATAGGTGTTGAAAAAATATGCTCCACTTCAAAATGGCATTGCTCAGACTTCCACAGGGATCAACTAAATGTACTTTAAAATTTCTGTTTTATCATCATCATTGCTCAGTCAAAAGTTGGCCTTTTTTCTTCGTCACTTGATCATCTGAGTTTTAATGAGCCTAACAATGAATATTCAAACATGTTATTAGTTTGCTATGAACTTTTTGAAAATGCCAAATTCTTTTGAAGTCAAACTTTCTGTACACCAATGCAGTCAAACATAATTTATAGCACCAACCTACAGTTATGCTCCTGAATTTTGATTTTGGCATGAACATTTTTACCATCAACAATCAAATTACTACAAAGGTAAGAAAGAAGAGTTTTACATTGATGGACTACAACTCACACCTACTGCCAAGAAATTCGAAATGCAAATTTTTTCACCTTAGACTGGGGTGTTGCACATTATGCTGAAATCAGTGAAATAATTTTTGACAACTCCCTGCATAAAAAATAGAACAACGACCAAAAAGTCTAGTAGTGTGCCTCATAAATGTTGGATTGGAGTGCTTCCAAAGGAATTTTTTTCAATAAAGATGCATTACGAAAAGAGTGATCACAAAAAAAATAAATGCTACAGTTTGCATGCATATCATTGAACAACTACATCAGTACATTATAAGAATTATAATGACAGATTTGCTGCCTGATTATTCTCAGGCATTCTAGTCTTTTTGAAATTTGGCTGCGACTTTTCACCGTGATCTTGCCTGTAAACCTTTCGAAAATGAAACCCACAAAGAAAGCGCATGCTTCTCCCACCATGATAATGCTGACATCCACTCAGTCGACAAAGATCTAAGGGCCTTCGATCGCCATAAAATTTTCCCCCCGATGCATGCAGTTTCTCATAACCAGGAAAAGTGGCAGCAAAAGGAGCATCAGAACGACGAAAAAACATGACACATTCAGCTTCATCGTGCTCAGATACATCAGGGTGATTTATGAACTTATGTTTTGATGTGACTTCAGCGATGATGTCCACGGCTTCGGTCTCCTCTCCTGATTCCCTAGCTGACATTGATGTTTCATGAAACTCCTTCGCCACTTTTTCGGCAATGGCACGATAGTTATCGGACAAGATCTTTGCTTCGCCTGTAAGATGTGACTGCACAACTGAGACAGCTCGTGCAGCAGGAAAATGTATTGGAGGAGGAGGGTAATGATATCGTGGAACAGTGTAAGCCCAACCGAGTGAGGATGAGGGAACTAATGCATTCATAGCATAAATGTTTGGACCCTGTTGTGGTGGGATTGCTACTGATCGTGTATCGAAATGCTGCAGTACTCTATTTGGAGCCATGGCCTTTTGAAACGTATCAAAATGCCAATTGCATAAGTATCTTTTCAAGAAGCGACTGTGGTTACTGAAGCACCCCTTCACTCTACACCTTACTATGGGGCGACCATCACAGTATGTTTTGCATTTGCTTTTGGAGAAATTTTCATATTCCGGTATTGATGCTGATAATTCGAGTCCACAGCGACGAAAGACCTCGTGCTCAAGCTGTGGGTGTATCCTATCGATCGTCCCTTCTGCTTCTGCGGGTTTTTCACGTATTACAGGCAAATTGTCGATTTTTTTTTCAATCCATGAGTTTGCAATTGTGGATGCTCTTTGCTGCTTCCTTTCTTGATCAATACGCAGCATTTCACTCCTCCTCTCATCCTCCTCTTTTTTCCACTTTCGATGCAATACATCCTGAATTTTACTCCAGCTATTGACCTAAATTTGAGCAGTGCGATAATAGTATTAGTAGTGTTGCATGACTTGATTCGTCCAACCAAAAATAAGATTACTGTACCTCGTCCACTGTTCGGAAGTAATAGTTCGATTTTTTTACTTCCGTTTCATTATCGGGACCGAAGTCATAGAGACCTAGATCATACATCCTTTTCTGTTTGAAAGAAAAAGGAATATCAGTATTGATTTGGTCTTTCCAAAATTCTTTGGCATCTTTTCCTGCATACAAGCACCATCTCTGATCATCAACCCACTTGAGAACACAGCAACAGAGTGAGCTTGATCGACGAGATTGAAAGCTCAGTCATTTTTGTAATAGAACTCATACCTTTTGAAGGTCATCGAAACACACATATTTGTTTGGAACCGCCACAATTCCAAACAATCTTTTAAATGCTGAAGGGAGTCAAAAAGCACGACATGAGAAATGGAGAATCAGGTTCAAAATAAAGACTCGAATGAGTTCCTCACCCATCAACCTCTCGTAATTTTCCATCCATTCGCAGTCTTCGACTGAATGAATGAATCCAATGGAAGAAAGCAACTCCTCCTGATAGTCGAAAAAATCTTGGTCACCCAACAGTTTCCACGGCATGTTGCCCGAGTTATATTTTCGCATTTTGGTACGCTGGGTCTTTACCCAATCGTAAAACTCCTCGGTTGAATTGTAAGGGGTGACATAGGTGTGTCCGTGGGACTCTTTGAATTCCACTAGAGTTTTATACATTGACCTCCAGTGCTTGTCTTTGAGATGTGTCTCCGGTTCTGCGATTGGCTCGTTCTCAACAGCGGGTGCCTCTGGCTCTGGCTCCTTTGGCACTGGGAAGTTGTACCCTTTTTCTTTCAACTGCTCCACTTGCTCCTCAGTCAATTTCCAATCAAGACCGAATTCCGTGAGCTTGTCTATTTGTTCTTGATTGAAATAAGACGATTTCGTAGACCTTTTGTAGAGACCCAAAATTGATTTTGGCATACTGCGGCAATTGGTGAGCGTACGTCCAAGCCCGGACTCCTCGAGTCTTGGGTCATTGAGATTGGATGGCAAGCTTCCGTGTTCGTCAACCCAGACTTTGAGCTTGGAATAAAATTCATCCCAATAGTCCCCTTTGAGATTGAAAGAGAATCCCAGTCTCTTCAGCGCAGCCTTTTTGTATGGATCGAGGCCTGCCTCCGTCCTATCCTCCCGTCGCTGTTTCCCAGACCAATTTCCTAGAGCTTTTTCTTCTTCGTCAATTTTTGCTTTCCAGTTTCGCCGAGGGTTGCAGTGCCCCTTTTCCTCGCTCCATGATTTGAGTCGGCGATACATTTCAGTCCATTTATTGTCCTGGGAGAGGAAGGTATCAAGCTCTTCGTCGTCAACTTTGACGCTTCCAGCATCATTGGCACCGTCGGCATCGTCGGCGTTGTCGCCCCCATCGTCTCGGGCCTTGCGAGTGAGCTCTGCAACTCTGTTTTCGAGCTCTCTAATTCGTCGGCGTAATGATTCCTCGGTCGACTCTTCCCTTCTTGCTTCCATGGTTATTTTTTGTTACAATGCTGATGCAATTTGTGATACATCTAAAATTTGTGAAAGGGCATTTTTCGTATTGGCTATTAATTGGCGGTCTCGTTATCTCGTTGTCCATTATTTCGAAATAGCCGCTTGCGCTACTAGCTGTTTAAGGTTGGTAACACTTTTGATTGCTGGATCGGATGTAATTTTTTGTAAAGGCTTTTGATGCTTTTGATACATTTTTAATTTGCATTACCTGATTTTTACAATTCAATGGAAGGAAAATATGAATATTTCAGGGAGAATCAAGTCACTGAGTAAAAATTTGAAAGAGTCCACTCACTAGAATGAGGAGTAAGGTTTAATTATTTCATTTGAATAATATCCTCAAATGAACAAAAAAGTCTTTGGTGGCATGCTTCCATCTTTGTTTGAAGCACTAACTGAGAGTATACAAATCAGCCAACAGTTCAAAATATTCATCAAGAAAGAGACAGTGTAAAACAATCATTTTTTCAAAAAAAATCTGGTTCTCTAATGAGAAACAAATGTACAAATAATAAAATGGCAAATGCAAGGATTTAGTTGTAGCAAACACTAAAAACAAATCACATTATTCTCATTAATTGTGTGATCATTATGAAATTTTGCAATCATTGTGATTGTTGTGATTGGTGTTGTGATTGTTGTTGTGATTGGTGTTTTGATTGGTTCTGCAATTATTTGTGTGATGTTTTTTGTGACCAGTTTGTTTTTATGTTGCTGTTTCTGCTACTACAATACTTACTAATGTACTAGAGTATAATCAATACATATTATTCTCTACATAATATTACTCCTAGTATCATTATTTTTTTATTTTTATTACTTATACAGACTAATGCACAAAAGAATCTAAAATACCTCTAAGTAAGTATTATTAGTAGGATACTATTGTTAGTAAGGTGCCCATTAGTCCCATCTAAACCTGCCCACCCAATGTTGCTCCCTCTGGTCTTTTTCCCTTTGTTTCCTGCACTACTGCTTACTATATTATATGAATGTATAATTTATTATCTTATTTTTACCGTGATTATTTGTTCATGGAGCTACCATCATCTCCAAAATTTGTTTACTTTCATCAAAAATATTTAAATTCACATCAATGGAATGAAAAACTTCACTATACCTGGAAATTCATATTTTTGAACACTGTTTCAACTTCCTACGGATTGGTTTAGTAATTAAATATTTTTATTGTAGATTTGTGACCTTAGTATTTTTCTGATTTAATGGAAAAATATGACCTGATTCAAATAGTTTTTCATAGGAATTTAAAATATTGTTCCTATGTTTTAAAGGTGATCTCTTGAAAACAAACAACCAACACAGACATTTCGAACTTAATAAGCAAATTGATATGATTTTTTTGGTATTACTTTTTGCTGGACTGTTGATTTTCAAAAATGAGCTATAACCAAATCTCCCAAAAAATACAAAGATACAAATGAAAAATCCAAAAAATGAAACCTGATATGATACAGGCAAAATACTAATAAGGAAACAAAGAGCTGATATTTTTGAAGAACCTGTCCAATTAGTACAAAATTGATATTCATAAATAAAAAATGAAAGAAAATAAATAAAATAAATAAAATAGAAATAGTCGATGGTTATAGGTTATACTAAAAATTGCAGCTAAATATTATCCTAAACATTTGTTCAAATTCATATGATTTTGCTGATTGACTGGCTACTTAATTCATTTTTTAATTGATTTATGAATTTTAGTATTTTTCTAATCTTATTGAAAATGTGTAATTGTTTTGATCAATTTTTTATAAAAAAAACAAAGTCTTTCTTGATACAATAAAATTGTTATTTCAAACAAAAAACAATCATATGTTACCAAATAGAAGTGTTGATATGATTTTCTGGTACTAGTATTTTTCCATTGTGTTGGTTCAAAAATTATGATTGATGATTACATCTACCAAGTATCACACAGATTTAGAATGAAAAACAAATACTTGAAACATGAAAAATCACAGGTAAAACTACTTCTATGGAAAGCAATAGTTGATATCTTCATTGCAATAGTTTACTCTGTATAAAAAAAACTGTACTCATAAATAAAAATAATTTTGACTGAAAAAACAGAAAAGAAATATTCTAAAACTATGATCAAAACTTTATTTTGAACCAGTTTTCATTGAAATTATTAAATTATTTCTCTACAAAATTAATGATCTTTTTTAGAATCTGACTTTTCTGATTTAGAAACTTAAATTATTATGACTCTATATTGAAAGCATGATTGAAAGCTGATAATCCAGTATTAAACAACAATCATTCTTAACAATTACCTTGTTAGATCTCATAGAATTTTATTCAATTTCTTGGGGTAAGAAATATTAAGCTTTAACACTCAAAAATGGAATGTTCTTTGCTCTTAACTTAATGTTTTGAAGCTGTTTTACTATGTTTTGGTTATGAGCTTATGCAATAGGGTCTTGTTCATTACACTTATTTTGGGCAATGTGTAATTACAAAAAAGTGGTTGGGGGAATAATATATCTTGTATGATGGTGATGTGGCACACTAGGATAATTGTGAAATAACTATTTTCATAATAAAAGAGATGCCTGGTACATTCACTGGTAGAATTTGGTTTGGTACAAAATAATGTCTCATAAGACATTCATTGGCCATTGTATGTTGTATTGTGTTACAAGATATGTACTCCTAAAACATCATGGTAGTACTCCCAGTAATAAAAAATAGTATGCTGTGATAGGTAGCTAAATTTGCCTTGTCAATCACCAGCAATGCCAATCACAGCATTGACCACAAAACCAATCACACATCACCAATCACATCAATCACTGCACCAATTACACAAACACCAGGCCAATTGCACCATTAAAAGTATTGTGTTAATTATTTTATTGCTAGATGATCACAAGTTGTCTGAACTCCTGTAAACACAAAAAGTACCTCTGTATTTTAAACTTTTTTATATGTTTGGGTTAAAAAAACGACCTAAAATTAAAACAATCACAAATAATCCATTTTGCAATGTCTTCCTGGGTTCAATGTATTTTTTTAATACTTTTCATACTTCTACATTTTTTATTTGCTTCACCTCATTTTTACAATTCACCAGAGAGAAACTATTTCAAGCAGAATCAAGTCACTTAGTAAAAATTTGAAAGATTTCACTCACTGGCATGAGGAGTAAGGTTTAATGGTTTTACTTGAATGATATCCTTGAATGAAGAAAAAGTCTTTGGTGGCATACTTCCATCTTTGTTTGAAGTACTAACTGACAGTATACAAATTAGCAAAGAGTCCAAAGTATTTGTCAAGAAAAATGTTTGGCATCATAGAAAATAATTCAAAATTCAAAAATATTTGACTAAAAGTAATATTTATAATTTTGTTTCTTTTGACTCATAAGTAAGTGTATGAAACTTAAATGAGCATGTACTTATCTCAAGCATTTGATGTTTGTTTTTGCCATTAGAATCTAATGATTGTAGTTTTTGCACTGGAGTTCTTATTTCTGATGCTAACTGTACTTTTTCTTTTAACTGAAATAATTTACTTTGACTTAAATGCTTCGTTATTATGTACTTATTATGTAGTCATAGTGCAATCATGGGACATGTATTGGTTTGAGTATTCATGATGATGGTGATACTTGCTAGCTTAGGAATTTAGGTACATAAAGTACTTACAATACATCAAAATGGATATTAAATATTTTTTATATCTTAGAGTTAAACAAGTCAACATAGGCACAAAAAAACAAAACAAAAATTGATCAGAACCTTCTGGTATAACTTGTGGGACAATTTTACAGGCCTATTTGATCAAATTGAAGAGGATGGTCAGTTGTAAAAAATTAAATGCCAAAAATTGGGGAAATGGTCACTTTTTTCACTGGTAATTAAAAAATATAAATACTAACATTATTTTTCTTTTGATTTATGAGTAACTATGGTGCATTTCAAAGCATCTGAATTGAATTAAACCATGCATTTCTATTCACATTACATTCATTTTCTATGATTCAAATGTGGTTTTTAGTTAGAATAAAATCCTTAATTTAGACTTAATTGTTACAAAAAGAGTTGCAATATTTAGCTCTAAAGTATGTATCTAATGTTGATATGAGCATTATTATTTTTTGTTCATCTGACTTAAAAAAATAATTAGTAGGGGAAAAAGGCACAAGCTATATGTAATTTGTTTAGTATCTTAGATATAATAGGTACAGAGTTATTGGTAAATACCTTAGATATCATACAAAAATTGAATCATACATGTAGTACTGGAACACCCCCTGAAATGCATCTTCTTCTTGTTTGAAAAATGGTTTTAAAATCATGTTAGCTAATGAAAAGGTTATTTAGAAAGTGTAAAAAGGTTAAAAAGTCAGGTTAGAAAAGAATTGAGATGGGAAGTACCATTTAATAATGTTGAATTATTTTTAATGTTTGGATTTTAACAGGTCATTCAATATTACTGCTACGTGTAAATAATAAAAAAAATGTTTACAATTATTTGATTAATATCACTTTTTTGTCTTAAATATCAGATGGTAAAGTTGGACCACATTGTAGCATGGGATAATTTCATTGATACAACATGGTAACTCAATGAACAACACAAGTGGAGGCATTAGATTATAGATAGTGCAATCACATGCGATTACCAGTAATTGATTGCTCCATGACCAAAATCAAGGCAAATAGTACTTACTTAATAGCTAATTACATAAAAGGATGTTCAGAATATCCAAGAAAATTGGAGACTGTCTCTTAAAATATTTGAGGCATATATTTTCAACAACCAACTGGGTATTTTTTGCACAAAAATTGGTTTCTTAGTATGAAGCAAATTAATATGGTCAGAAAAAGGCACATAATATTTGTTGGACAGTACATCTTGGTGCAATCCCTTGAAGGAATGTACCAGTCTATTTGATGAATTATTGATGAAAATAGACCTTTTGTTATTTGTGCTATTATTATGATACATAAATTTGTCTTTTGGATGATGAGCAAGTATGACATATTGAAAGCATCAGTGTGTAGATATATCATGAATTGGATATTTACTATTGTTCTGGAAGTTGGAGTCCAAGAAATGGCTGTATTATTCACATTTCACATTATTTTTTCAATTCAAATTTGTTTTTTTTTATTGGACTAAATACTTACCTTAGACTACAACATGATACAAACATAGTTGTGTTCATTTGTAGCATAGTTTACTTATCTATGTTAATGAGTGGTAATGAAATTATCATGTACTATAATACCACAGCCATATTATTATGTTGGAATGCTAATAGCTTCAGACTTGCTTTGGCAAAAAATTAATCAGCTTTGGCTGATAAAAAATTTGCACACACTGTGATAGACGTTAATTTATCAGTATCTTAGATTTAAGTGCATATTGTTTATTACAAATAATAAACTCCAAAAAAGATTTCAAAAGGGACACCCCAGTTTGCCCTCTGAACTGTCTGTACTCTGTACCTTTTGTCCTCTTTAATGAATTGTTTTTGATTGTTAGAAATTAGTTAAAAGGATTTATTAAAAAGGGCAAAAAGTCGAGTTTTCGAGTTAGTGCTTTTATGATTAGATTTCAAAAAGAATAATTACGAAGGCTATTATTAACTAAAACGCTTGACGACTAAAAAATGCTAAAACAAGCCCTTATTTTCTTAACGACTAAAAAAATG
>JALLOT010000943.1:0-16885 GCA_036939595.1 Thalassiosira livingstoniorum
CTTTAACTTATTAGCAAAGAAGCTGATGCAAGGCTGATTTGCCTCCATTTCATTGAATCTGATAAGAATCTACAAGAAATTTATCCATACAAATACAAAGATGATGACCATAGTAAAGATAAGAGTGATCTAGTGAGCCTTATGTTTATGTCAATTTTCTAATATATTATCATGATAGAGCTGCTTTAAGAACCAGGTGTTGTTATCACTGGACAAAATAAAAAAATACTAGCAGATATCTAGCAAAATCAACCTTTCTATGTTGTCATAATAAGCTAGTGAGTACCTAAGGGTAAAGTTCTAAATGAGTATTTTTTAACAATAATTATTATTGAATTATCAAATAACAAAATCTAATACTAATAGTGTAAAGATTATTCCAAACAGTGGTAAGTACTCTCAACAAATTAATAACACAAATCAAAAGAATTTAGATCACTGCTAATCTATTTTTCACTTAAATCCAAAATTAGGAGGGTTCATGAGAACTATTTTAAAATTATATCCATATACAGCATCTCTCTCATTATGGAAAACAGATGGACCTCTTTTTCTTGAAGTTGCAGTGTTTTGTTATGAGACTGAATTTCATTTATTCAAAAACTGAAATGTCTTTTATCATTAATGGAGTGCATTCAATCACAAGAAAAATATTATTATCATCAATTGTGAACAGTTAATCAAGGACCATAAGAAATAGAGGACATTATCAGTAATGAGAGTTGTTGAGTTCAAGCACATGAGTTTCATTTTTAAAAATAGTGACAAAAAAATGCAGATGTACATTTTTTATTTTTTTACCTGGTCTAATATCATGGTGAGAAGGTAATTCATGTGGGTATTGTATATTTTGTTTAAAACTAAAAACATATCATTAATTCTTGCTCTAATCAAGTAACTTGGCATGGCAAAGTAGGGAAGTAGAAGTAATGCAATATCCGTTTCAATGATAAGTCAACCTTGGAGGTTTTCATGAAGAAAAATACAAATCTAATGTACCAGTATGAATCAAGAAAGCAAAAACATACTTTCTTGGTATGAGATGATTGGAATGTATGAATTCATAAAAGGAAAAAAAAAGTATGACATGGAAAAAACTACACACCATAAAATCAAAGGAACGGTGCAGTGATCAAATGAAAGATAAAAAAAAACAATCTCACTTCACACTAAACCATTTCAAGGTTGTCTAGTTTTTGCTATAACAAACAAAATTTAAAAATAAAATGTCAAACAAAATTGTGTAGATATGTCAAAATAAATGTTACTGACACTAACAATACAAAATTGAGAGATTGTTGCATTCTGTTAAACCCATTCCTGCCAGCACCAGTCCCAGATGACAAGGCCATTCACCTTTGCTTTCTAAGCAAGTAGCTGCCAAGGCCTGAGTTTGCCTCTTCCTGGTCAGTCAATAGCCAGACCCCAATATGTAGTTTGGAGCTCTAGCCATTCATAAAAATATATTCACAAAAGTCACTAGATCTCTTGTCATGTGTTGTTCAACAGAGAAAATCTATTAGGTATTTCTACATGTAAAACTGCCAACAATGGAATCTAATCCCACCATCAAGAGTGTGTGGCTCAATTCATCAACAAGAACCCTACCCATATGCACCAATTTTAAGCTATGTGAAGCAGAGAAAACAATGTTCAAACCACAAAGAATTTACAAACAAGACATCAAGCATTTCATACAACTGTTGAACAAAGGCTCAAAACCATTACAATGTGTTCAGTGTAAATGAACAGTTATTCTCAGGCCACATGCCAGGAATAAATTGATGTGAATATTGGCAATTATGACACTCATGGAGGTGTGGTATTTTGTAAATATCAAAGAAAACTAAAAACAGTCAAAGCTTGTGCCTTTCAGAAGTAGTGGGAGTATCATTGCTTGTAATATACTATGAGTTCTTCCTAAGTTGTGTTTCCCCTGGGGGGATTCTCCTATCTCCATTTTCCCCACCAATATCTCCATGCTGTGGGGATAAAGATGCTTCCCTGAACTGGAGAATCACAATGTCTCCCTTTTGGGGACAATGATAATTCCCCTTTTGGGTCTCATTAACAGTCATCATTCATAAATCCAGCTACCAGTCATTAACCACCTCCACTGCCCACTTTAATATTCAACCTTCTCCAGTGCAGTGCATTGAAAATACAAATTAATGTATTAATTACCACTATATTTTCAAAACTCTCCCTCACACCACAGTTTCACCTTTCCTCTTTATTTCCCCTTTCTCTATAATTCTTTCTAAAAAATGGCAATGAGGGAAAAAATTTCCTCAGGAAAAATCCAGGTCCCCTCCTCACGTGGGAGAATTTAAAAAAGACAAAGACAACCTAGGGTTCTTCCATAAAATATTAATAGAAAGAGACACAAATCACAAAAGAATATTATTAACAGCAAAAGCTTGATTTGGGTGAAAAAAAATGAGTCCTTTGCTAGAAATCAAGACATACTGATGAATTTAAAATTCTTTTCAACTCCAAAGCCAACCTAATAAGATCACACACATATTTTGGCTAACTCAATAAAATTTTAAACAAACCATTGGGGCTGATAGATGATGAATTCATTTCACAGCTCATTGAAAAATGAAATGGTATGTTATTTGAAGTGCAATCAATAGTCATCATTGAGTAAAATTTCAAGATATTGGCACTTTTAATCTTAGCTCTTGGGTTCAACAATGAGATTTCAATGTCAGAGCACATCTTCTTAACATTTCAAAAAAGATGTGGAGGAATATGACAGTACAAAAATCTCTGTAAGATACAGTGGATAAGATCATAACAAATCCATAGAACAATATAACCAAAAAGTTATCAACCTTCATAAACAAGAAGCCACTTTACAAATGACTCCATATTTACCATAAAGAAAATTATCCTTCAGGACACAGAAAAAATTAATAAATTATTTCACAGAAATGTTTTCCTCTTGAATAATCTACAGCAACAAAAATCAACATCACAATAAAAGTATCTGCCACAGGGGGTGGTCACCCCAACCAACTAACATCACTTGCTTTTCAAATAAGGTTTTTAACTCTATTGCTAAATCAAAAATAAATCATATTTACTTATGATTACTAAATTTTCCCTCAATCTTAAGTAGTAGATTCTAGTTTTCATTGAGGCCTTTGTGATGTTGTTACTAGAATTCTACACTTTTCCAAAGAATATGCTTTGTTGCTCCAACTTCAACTAAAAATTCAACAGCTATTGTTCCAGAACCAACTCAAATTGATCATGAAACATATTTTACAAATATCAGATCCGGCTTTAAGCATCAATAGAAATATTATTCCATGACTGGCCCTGTTAATAGTATCTTTACAAGACAGGATGGAAAATAAAATTGAAATCAAGGAAAACAAAACAGAATTAATGAGATGATAGAGGATAGAGATACAGCCAAAGACTCAATCAAACTCTCATGACAATTAGTTCTAGACAAGGCAACAGTTTTTAAGATTGTGAGATAAAAACCTTAACATGTATCACAATAATCTTCTAAGAACAGTTGCTACAAAATGTCCAGATAAAGCATAGGTAGGCTATATAGGATGTACTATGATATGTATCATTAAATTTTAGGTTTTAGTTTCCACATGATTTTTTTGATAAAGTAGTTTGGATTACTTAGTATATTTTCATAAATCTGATATTGCTGTAGTACACAGGATTTTACTGACCATGAAATAGTATCTATCTCAAAATCAAGCACAAAGAAGCAATGCAATTTTTGAAGCCATATGTAAACTCCTTCATATCAACAGATTTTTTACATTATTTGAGTTTGCAACAAATTTATTGTCAACACTAACAAAACACAACTACACTAGTGTATGAGTCTATTCATTTTTTGTTGTTAATTAAAATGTTTCTACTTATACACAGAGAGCAATCATTAGTAACAATAGCGGTGGTGATCAAATGGAATACTTATTTGATTTTCAAAACATGCATTTTCTTGATTGAATGGGAGTAACAATGATGCTAGCAGTTTCAGGGAAGAGAAATGTAAATAAATAAACACAGAAAATTAGAAAACATGAATTCAGTTTTTAAATAAGAGCAAGATTTAACAGCAGGAGCAGTAATGTGAATCCTGGCAAAAATCAATACCGTGTTTTTTGAAAATTGTAATGTTCTGGGAGCAGTAGCTAATGCTTACGCCTTACATATTTTTAACTTGATAGTTGAAACAGTGCAATATAAAAATAATCATCACATCATACCATACTTTTCAGAAAGTATCACAAGGATCACTATGCATCTATAATGAAAACATGACTTTCAATATTGTGCAAGCAAACCATGTGGTTCAAGTTGTTTGTGAGGGAGTAGATGATTCCAATATCATGATATTATATAATATCTACATGAAAAGCTCCAAAACCATGTGAAATTTTGAATAATTTTGAATACAAACCAGTATATAATATTTTTGATGCCAGTGTCATATAAAAAATGGTTCAAGATTAAGCCAGCAAGGTCATACACCCCTCAAACCAATATTTGGATGCATATGACGTTTGACTAACTTTTCTTCTAGATTGTTATGATTACGTGAAACTGGGAGGTGTCAAACGTCCATTCTCCACACTTTTTAGAAAAACTCATTGGCAAGCACATTAATTGAACCTGTTTGTGAAGAATTTTGTTTTTCTGACAACCTAAGTACATTGGAGAATGAGGCTATGCTAAAACTGTAAAATTGGGGAGACCAGAACATTGCTCCAAGAAAGAGTGACAGAATTGAGTTTTAATTTTTGGAAAATACCAGGAAAAATGTTAAAAAAAATCAAGATGGAATTTCGCTAATTTGATAGTTGATCTTTTTTTCAGTTTCTCCGCGATGACGGTAGTCGTAGAATGACTTCTCTTTAAAATCACATGACTTTATACTCGCTCTGTAATAAATAAGTAAGTACCTTAAGTAGGTACCTTAAGTAAGTAAGTAGGTAGGTAGAGAGTATTATTGTAGAGTACCATAATAATAATATGTGGTATTGTAAGTAGTAGTATGGTATTGTACTAGTACATAATAGTGCGTGGACGGAGGTGCGTGGTCTCTTTGCTTTTTGCCGCCAAGCGGCAAGTGAATGAAGTCATTCAATGCCCACCTTTGAAATTCATAACTCTCATACCTCACGCCACTCAGACCATTCAACAAACCAAACAAACAACCCAGGCAAACCCACAACAAAAATGGCAGAAGTGGAAGAGATGATAGATGGGAATACAACACCCAATGAGTCCCATGATGTTTCCAATGGTGACTCAGTAACCGGGTCCGAAGCGGGCTCTTCCTTGCTTAGCCTGGCTGCTGCAGAATCTTTGGCATCTGATCCTGGCGCTGGAGTCACAGAAAGTTCAAGTATGGGTATCACGCGAAGTGGAATCGATGCCGACGGACCAGAAGACGAAGGCTTGTCATCAAATAATAATATAATAGACGAGATACTGCAGATGGGTGCCGACCCCGAAGATGTCCCGTCCACAAAACACACCGGTGGGGGAAGATGGGCCAATCTCTTCTCGTCGGAAAGGGAAACGCTGCTGCCAACGACCACCCACGGAAAAGCGGAACCACCAGAATTCGACGAGGGACCTCCCAAAATGTTTGTGGCTGACCCACCTGGTAAAGCCTCGACAAAGAACAGCAATAAACGAAGCAACAATTCAAATGCTGTTCGTCAAAACAGCAATGGCGGGGACCCTCCCAATCGAAGTAGCGCCAACAATAAGCTATCAAATCACTTTGCGAAACATCAACCCCAATCTATACACAATATCAACTCCAACTCTCGAGGGCACGTCTATCTGGATGGGGAGGATTCCAGGTCCATGGCTTCCAGTACCGCTGGCTCTTCACGAATTTCAGTTCAAGATTCCAAACGTCTCCATCATCAGTTGCAGATGCAGCAAAAGGTGCAAAGAATGCAGAACCAGAAAGCAAATCAAAATGGGCAGAATTATCGGGGACAGATGCAAAGTTCTAGTAGTGGAAAGGAAATTAAAAACGTCGGTCCCAGAGATCCAACATCGGGAATGACATTTCTGGACCGACCCGATGACGAAATGAGTGTGTTCAGTGAGGCTTCTGGATCTGCCAAAAGTCAAATGAGTTACAATGCTTCCGGTGATGCTACATCTGTCGTTAGTTACAATGCCAGTAAGTATCCTTCTCGGAGTTCCCCTCCTTCCAGGAACACCCCTAAAACTACCAACACCACTCGCTATGCCGGTACCAATATGAATCGCAAAAATTCACTCGAAAAATTCCTCAACAAAGACAAAGGGGGAGACCCCTTACCCGTCAACGAAAATAATGACGAGAGCACCGTCAAGACAAATGCAAGTCAATACAGCCGTCATAGCCAAGTCAGTGAATCATCCGCGGGAAGTTACAATGCCAGTAAACGTGCCATCAAAGAACGTTTTTATCAGAATGCCACCCAAAGAGTGTTGAATTTCAAATGCTCGGCATTTGGAAGTGGAAGTGGGAGTGTCACAGGAATTGGAAGCGCGGCGGATGGAGCAGACAATGATGGTTCGGGCAAAGAAAATTCAGTGGACGAAGGGAACGCGGGAAACTCAGGTCGGTATGGTCTTCGTGGAAGTGGAGGACGGCCAAAACCTGCTCACAAAGTGAAAGATAGCGATGTGGAAACTGGACAAAACGGATTTGCTGTGGCCAATGCGCGTGTCAGTTTTGCAGATCAAATTTTTGGTCAAAAGAATTCGTCCTCTTCCGCGAATACTCCTCATGGAAATGTCAATAGCAATATTGGCAGTTACAAACAAGGAGTAAGAAAGATGGCATCGATTACGTCTTCTTCTCAGTCATCTTCCTCTTCCGGTGTGGCTTCCTTTTCTTCTTCGGCGTCTTCCTTTGTTGCAGATTCATCCTCGCGTCTCAAAAACTTTACGGAGAACCACAGCACTTATCTTAAAAAGAACGCAGCTTTGCTTTTTGCCCTTTCTATGGCAATGTGTGTTTTCATTTCTGGATATTATGGTCTTATTGGTGCACTGAATGGCGATTTTAGTACATTAGAAGGAGGTGGTGTGGGGGACGGACAAATGGATCAACGTGGCCTTGGAGCTAATGAGAATGCTGCCCCAGCAAAAGGCATTATGCACAATGTCCACCCTGCACTCAAAACTGATGTTGTTTTCCAAGGTGATCCTTCGAATAATATCATGGGGGGAGGAGGAGCAGCCGCACCCCCTGCTGGGGGAGTTGATTGGTCCAAAGTTCCGCCTCATCTGAGGGGATATTATTCTAAAATTTATGGCGGGGGCATTCAACCGCAACAAAAACAATTTCAGCAAGAGGGGGATGTCAATAACGCATTCCAACAACAAGTTTCAGCAGCTGATATTCAACAGGATTTGGCGAATATTCAATCGGAGATAAATGCGCAGATGTTGAACGAAGAGAAGGCGAAGGCGATTCAGTCAATAGGGAGTGAAGTGCTGCCTGAAAATGAACGACCCCAGGAGCAATTTGAGCAGCAGCAGCAACCGCCGCCACCTCCACCGCCTGCGGGACAGGAGGGGCCTAACGTGCCAGTTGTGGATTTTGATGAGTGGCAACGTCAGCAAGAGTTAAATGAAGGAGTTGTTCAAGCGGCTGTTGAAGTGAGTGTACAGCCAGAAGGACAGGCACAAGCAGATGCACAAGCTGAGGCACAAGCTGGGGCACCAGCTGAGGCACAAGCGGAAGTTGAGAGGCAAAAAGCTTTGGAAGAGGAATTAGAAGCAGCACGACAAAGACAGCAAGCGGAAGCAGAGGAGGCAAGGAGACAACAGGCTGCTGCGGATGAGGAGGCGCGACAAAAGGCTCTTGCTGCCGATGCAGCAGCTGCCGCTGCCTCAAATTCTGTCTCTGAAATGCCTTTACCCAATGAAGCCGAAGCGGAAGCGGCAAAAAAACAAGCAGAGGAAGAGGCGCAAAGGATTGCAGAGCAAGCTCGAATTCAAATAGAGGCAGAAGAGGCTCAGCGCAAAGCAGCAGAAGAGGAAGCGCAACGAAAAATAGCGGAGGAAGCAGCACAACAGAAAGCTGAAGAAGAAGCTCAGCTTAAAGCGGCGGAGGAAGCGCAGCGCAAAGCAGCAGAGGAAGAAGCGCAGCGTAAAGCGGCAGAGGAAGCTCAACTTAAAGCAGCGGAGGAAGCTCGACGCAAAGCAGCAGAGGAAGAAGCGAAGAAGGCAGCAGAGAAAGAAGCTCAACTAAAGGCAGCGAAAGAGCAAGAGGAAAGGCAAAAAAAAGAACAAGCCAAATTGGAAGAGGAATCATTGAAGAGACAAAAGGAAGCAGAGGCGTGGGTGGCGATGAAAGAAGCCGAGAAGCAAGAGAAAAAAGGGAAAGATGGGGCAGGAAGCAGCGAGAATGCAAAAAAACAGCCATCTCAAACATCTGAGAGTGATGCGGACACGGCGACAACGTTTGATCAGCTTCAAAACGAGATGGCGGAGTTGATGAAACTCTTAGAAAAATCTAAATAGGATGCTCAAGCAATTGATTTTAAATGTTATCTTTTTCAATTGTTTTTGAGATCACTTTTCCACCATTTATGCGAAGAAAATCTTGCCTCTATCTGAGCAGAAAATTAGAAAATGGCGTCAAAAGTATTAAATCTTTTCACAGTCTAGAGCACAGAGCAACGAAAGACTTCCGTACAGCAATACAATTATCTGCCAAGCAATTCATTTCTTTCATGGTTTTTAGTTTTTAGTTTAATGCCTATACATCGTCTTCAGGACTTTAAGTTCTTCTCCGCACATCTCAATGTATGCATCAAGCGTGCATCGTTGTTTTTAATAAAAAGTCTTGACACCATCCCATTGCAATGTAATCTTCATCAAATGGGAGCGCTCAAACCTTGCCCTCAAAAGACATTCTTCATGAGAGGCTGGATCTATGTCGCTAAAATTGATGTAATGGTCATCATACATAAAATACTTTGAGAGTTCTCGTAACCCTTTGTACACGGGAGGCAACCATAGAATTCGGGCAACGAACGCATCAAATATTTCTTGACCAGCATTTTCATTCCTCAGCATTTTTTTCTACCATAGTATCTCGATCACCCTCCACGTATTCAAGGCGAATGATGGCTCAAGCACAGTGCTGATATTCTTCGAGACATTGTTTCCATAGATCATTCTCCCCGAACGCTAGTAGGTTGGCATTTACTGCAGTATGCTTGCAACACTTGTCTAGGAGATAATATGTCGGGCCATGAAGATTGTGGTTGTCAACAGAGTATGTATTATTTCTGGCAAAACAGCTTTCAATAACATGAACAATTGGGTAGCAGTGGGAGTTTCGGATGCTGGCCATAGGAAGCAGTTTTGCCTTAGCCACTGATGACAGCGTCAATAAAGCCAACAGAAAAGTGATACTTGTTATTTGTTTTTTCAAATTTTGCTGATAGGTGCCCATTGCCAATTGATAGATTCATGGAATTTTTTCACCACGCACCTAGTACTGTCACCACAAGGTTCGAGGATATCAGAAAAAAATAGTCACTGCCATAAAACTAAACACAAAGCAGCACAGAGCAACAACTACTTAGGTAAAGTGCAAAAGGTAAACAAAGCTTCGAATATAAAAACCCGCAAACTAGAAAAACTTATATTATGACCACGCACAACTCTCCCGAAAATTAATTACGTAGCAGCAAGGCTAGAGTTTTGTCTTTTCTGCCTCCATTTGCAAAGCGTGTTGTGTGTGACATCGTGTACAAAGGATCGCGGAGCAATCACAAGAACAAAAGGTACGAACACGAACTTTCTTTCGACCTCCGCACTTCATGCTACATTCATATTTTATGTATGCATTGTTTATTGTGGGGAATTCATTTCCGTTCCATCTTCCATGAAATGGTTCGATTCTACACAAAATGTGGTTACCAACTTTGAGACGGTATTTGTCTCTATGAAACGCTACCTTCGAACCTTCTGGCAGCTTTGTCTTAGCTGCACCAGCTTTTGAGCCTACTGGATTTCCAGAAGAAGAGGTAGGAACAGATTTGTCGGATTCAGTCTGGGATTCTTTTGAAGCTTCTTCGTTTGAAATTTTTGTGGTGTCTTCAGATTCTTTTTCACCCTCAGTTCGGGAATCATGTTCATGTTTTGCATGACATGCCGTGCAGAGGATCAAGGAGCAATCACAAGAGCAAAACGTACGAACCTCCTTTCGGCACTGAAAGGCACTGCATGTATATTTTGTGTATGCATTGTTTATTCTCGGGAATTCGTTTCCATTCCATTTTGCATGATGTGTCTCAATTCTACACAAAACATGATTGCCAATTTTGAGACGTTTTTTGTCTTGGGCGAAGGCTACCTTTGAACCCTCTGGCAGCACTATCTCAGCTCCGCGCGTGTCCGCAACATTCTTCTGAGCACGCGAAGCAGAAAATGGTTTGTAATTTGAAACTTCTTCCGTTGAACGTTTTGTCGATGATTCCATTTCTTCATAAATATTGGAAGATATCAAATCATGTGCCACAGATTGAAGGAAACTGGCCTTTGACACAATGTCCTCGCCTTTGGGCTTTTTTCGAAAGTGATTGAATGCATTCATTGAATTAATTTGAGCCAACGAGACAACGAAGGCAAAATGGCACAATTCCCAGCGATCTGAGACGAAATTGTTTTCAAAAGAAAGGTTCGACACACGTTGCCTGGTGTGATTGTTCACTGCATCCCGGCCAAAATAAAACCAATGCTGGTATTCCCCATATTTGACATCGACAAAATCCATCCCCACCTTACGCTTCTTGGCGCTGCCCATGGGTAAGTTGGTTGACCACGTGTTGGCAAACACTCCAATGTGCTTTGAATCTACCATTGCACCAATCCAAAGCGGAACATTTGGATACTGTCCACTTGATCCGTGCCGTAGACCATGATAACCAATATTTTTGTCTAGCATAAACTCTTCGATTTCTTCTCCACAAATACCCTCTGGCCATTGGCTCCGTAGTTTGACGAGGCAAGTAGAAAATAGTCCTTTTTTGTGCAGCTCACATATGCATGGTAGATAGCCAAATTTTGCATCTAGTAAAACTACACGTTGAGATCCCCATATTGGTTTTGCCATTCGAATGACAGTACTTGGAAGAGTTCCCATTTCACCTTCATACTCAGCGATGGAATTTGGTCCTTCTTGTGGCCTTTCTTCCTGTGTTTCTGCTACTTCCAAACGAAAAATAATGTGTGTACTGGCGCATGCCATAGCATGATAGTTCTTTCCTCTGACCCCGTTCTGTTCAATGTTAGGCTGAAGCGAGCATTGTCCCAGCGTAGTGAGCCAAGAAGGATGAAATGTCGACTCCATTTGATTATTAAATGCCTCCACTAATGGACGCACACGCCACAGTCTATCATGATACGATGGTTTTTTCTTTGCCTCAACCAACCTTAAGCAAGAATGTATTGTTTTAAATCTTTCCTCCGCCATTAACCCCCCTAAATAAGGTGGATTCCAAGTAGTAGAACGTGGCTTTTCAATCACTGATGCAAAGAAGTCATCAGTTTCATATTGGGGATTCAAAGATATTGTCATCCATATCCCAAGGTATAATTTAAACTCCTTGAGGGTCAAATCGACTTTAAACAAGGAGTTCAACCGTTCGTTTGTCGCGGGAACCACTTCATCCGAAATATATCTCCATGGAAAAAATGCATCAAAGTACTGCATGGGAGTCCATTGTTGAGTGTCATTGAAATTTCCCACATTTAGTTGAGCATCTGCTTTAGCCATCATTCCGCGAGAATCATGAGCGTGAAGTTCTTGCCATGGACCCCAATTCCATTCGGAAGTGAGCGGCGGTTCGTCTAGTTCGTGAATGCCGTCTTCTTTTGGTTCTATATTATTTTCATCTTCCAAACTTTCATCGTCGGAAGCATCCTGTTGATCGCTTAGTTCGGTGAGAGAAGAAAAGAATAAATTGGAAGGGCCAGCTTTCACGAACTTTACATGATGGGCCGATGATCGAAAGGAAAGATCTGGGTAGTCTTCATGCTTCAGAATGAGCCATAAGCTTGGTCCACTTGATTTTCTTCGATGTTTCTCTCCTTGATTTTTCTTTTCACTCGTCCCACTGCCATTGGGTGTTGGTGTTGCACCACACGGGCTTTCGTCCCCCTCCCTCAAGGCTTCCACAATGAACGACCATCTTTGGGTTTTGTATTCTTCGACGTCGGGGAAGAGTTCCTTGAAGAAATTGCGTGGGTAGACATATCGGACCAAACAGGAGACGATGGCGTCTGGGCCAAGACTCCTGTGAATGCTAATGCTCTTTGGCATGATGGTAGTCTCAAGTAAGTGTTAACGACGGAGACGTTGCTCACTGCCTAAAAATAAAGAGACTGGTAGTTTACGAAGTGCTTAGTGCTTACAGGTCCTTACCGTGAAGCGTGAAGCTTATCAAATCTCAAATCGTGCAAATTGCAAATTACGAAACCGTGCAAATGAAAATTCCATTCACGTCACACAAAAATCAAAAGTCAAACTTCAAAATTTGCATGACTTCCCCATCATGCAGCTGCATGCTATCTAAGTAAGTAAGTAAGTAAGTAAGTAAGTAGGTACTATTAGGTAAGAGTAGTACCAGTAGCTGTCAAAAAGATAGTCAACTGGAACATCCTTTTGAGTCACGTAAAAAACGTAACAAAAAAATCACAACGTCTAAAGGAAAACATGTTTTTTTAAGTCACATGAAAAACATGAAATGTTAACATGGAACAGCCATTGTATCAATTAAAAACAAAAACTTTTTGGAGATTTTTTGAAAAAAAGTTCGCAAAAAGATGATTAAAAGAATTTCATGAAATTTTGCATGAAATTCCACTAAATTCCATGAAATTTCATGAAATTCCACGAATTTCATGGAATTTTGTGAACTTTCGCGTGAAGTTACACGAAATTTCACGAAATGCAATTTTTTGAACTGTCCAAAGATTTTTCAAATTTCGTGTGTCAATAAATGAAAAAACCAAAATTAAAACGACTTTTGACACAATAAAATTTTCTCAAAAAATATATATATTTTTAATTTTAAACTGTTTCAGTTTTTTTAACATTTTATTATTTATTACTAGTTACCGATGTATAGTGAGTAAGGGTAAATATTCTTCTTAAGTTCATAATTAAATTCATTCAATTTTGAAGTGGATCTTCTGCATAACATCACACAAATTAATATTGATAAGCATAAGCACTTGCTTGTGTCTGCATGAAAACTAGAAAGAAAGATTCCTATTATGGCTTTGACTGGGAACAATAGTTTCTTGATGCCTTTGAGCATAACTAGACTGCAACAAGAAATTGGACACAAAATCAATGGTTTGTAAGCTGGGTTTTATCAGAGTTGGTTTTTGAATTATGAATTTTTGATCCCTCTATTGTCAATTTGAAATAACTAAAAAAAATTTTCTGTTATAAAATGTACAATGTTTTCAAATGGGTTGTGTGGCCACTGAATATCATGTTTTTGAGTTTAAAATTATTTTAAATGGTGTTTCATTTATATTGAGGCAATTATCAAAATTTAAGGACTGAAATGTTTTAATTCTTTCTAAGTATGAGGTAATATAAAACACTGAATACAAATATTTAACTGTTGATTCTTTTGTGATAATTGCTAAATACAAATCTAATGGTGATTTACTAGTTATCAAACCCCAGAATCAGATTCAGTTTTTGTGAATGTTTCAATTGGAAAAATGCTCAAAAATAGTATGCTATTATTTATTAACCTCTTTTGTTGAACCATGGTAAATACTGATGGAATTTGTGAAGAAAACTTTATGGTATAAACAGCTTGAATTTTGTCCTTTCCATATAGTGCAAATTGTGTGTTGTCTCCATTTACTTTGACAATGAGATAAACACTAATCTGCAATTGATTTAGCTATTTGTTATCAAACTTGATTTTTGCCAAATTCACACTCTTTTACAAAAATACTGAATTTTTATTCATAGTATGTGCAAGACTTTTTTAGTCTTTATAAGAAAATTGTCTAAAATATTTTTGGAGATTTTTGGGCATGTTGTTTTTTCTGTGGAAATAAGCAAGTGAAAGTAATATTGTAGTATTGAGCAAAAATTCTCATTTTGATTCTATCAGTGATTAGGTTGATTTTACTGCTCCTGAGTGTTCCATGCCAAATGACTTTATTTGTTGATGTCTCTGAATTCTAGCTCTGTTTATTTAGACTTATCTTCCAACTCAAGGATATTACCTTTGTGGATCCTTCAACTATTAGTTTTCCTCCTTGAGAACACAAGCCATAATTACATCATGCATGCACCATGCAAAATAATCATGGTGTCATAAATAAATTTCCATTGTTTTCCAAAAAATATTTTTTTAATTTTTTGACTCATATTCATTATTGTTCACTCAAAATAGTAATACAACCACTATCTTCAAAAGGGATCATCTAAAAATGTACTTAAAAATTCTGATATCATGTGTAAGAAAACAGCAATGAATGGAAAATCACTCTTTTCAATCAACCACAATACTGATCATAAGTAACAAACTCAGAAATAGTGTATTAGTGTTGTTCCTCTAATAACTTTTGCATTTTTTCTTTTGAGATCTATCTTTGTGGTGTTTTTCAATTAAAATGTTTTATACCTCTAGTTAGCTTAGGTGACAAAAATACTTACATAAAGATTGAGATTCCAAAGTTTCACCCTAATGGCATTGCAATGTCATAGAATGAAAATCATCTTCAGTAGATTCATTTTTAGAACTAGAAATAGTGATGAATAGGCAAGTCAAAGACTTTTGCGGATGATTTTTATATTACATTCATTTTTAATCTGTATTAGCCAAATTTTGAAATAAAATTTGTTTTTTTAACTCATATTCATTTTGTTTATTTTTATTTGTCTTTATTTTATTTGTAATTCAAATTATTATTTGTCCAATAATTAATTCTTTGTTCATTGATAGGGTTTTAAATATTGTGGGGAGTTTCTAGGAATCCCCACATTATCCCCCACATTGAATGTGGGGTATGTAGTCATCTAGTGAAAAAGTGAGATGGATAGACCAAATTTGTCTCATTCTATTGAAAATGAATGTGGGGGCCTCACATCCCCACTAAAATTAAAGGGCTACTCATTGATGATCTTCAATGATTCCTCTTTCTTCATTATAAAAATATTTGGCAGATTAATTGGTAAAAACTTGTTTCAGTTTCTGGTGATACAGTGTATTGAGCATCTCTAATTTCAATTAACAAATGGATAAGACTCAAATGATTGCAACATCAACATTGAAATAGGGTGTGCAGACATATTGTTATTCCTCAAATGAAAAAATATAATCCAATGAAAGTTTCTATATCTGCCAATAGGTTTGTACAAATGACAAGTAAATAGTATTGATTACCTATTACTGCCATTTCTTTCTAAGAATCCAGGTAGTAGGATGATTCGACTCACTAAGTCAGAAATAAAAAAAGCTTTAGCAACATTATTTTTGCCATTTTTGTGTACATAGCAATGTCACAGGTTGCAAAATTCAAAAGGACATTTGCTATTGACAAAATATCCACATTTTTAAAACTTTTTGAAGAAGCAGCCCATCTATTTTTGAAATGATCATGTAGCAAACCTTAATGATAGCAATATGTATATTGCAATGTTACAAAGGGGAATAATAGGCACTTCAAAAGGAGAAACAAATGTTGTAAAAGCTACTGTTTCTATTTTCAAAACTTGCTAAAAACAGCTTGGCAAACATGTTGCCATGTTTTTATCAGCGTTGTCATCTCTTTTTACAAGGTGTTGTTTTCTAAGAAATAATATATTTATTTTTATTAAACTTAGAGACTAAGTAAATGTTAATGGAATAAAGCCACTAAAAATAGAATGAGGAGACAGTAGCTACATGGGGACCATCCCATGCTTACTTGCCTCCTTTTTAGTACTTAAAATTTTGACAATGAAAATCGATAGACTTACATCTAGAATCTAGAGTTGTTGTGAAAAAAACAATGACAAAAAAAAGTATAGCACAGAAAAATCCTGCAAATATACACAATAGTTTTTGGCATTTTGAAGCAATAAAATAAAGATGGTTCTAGTCTATTACTTGCCATTGAGCATATTATTAATGGTGTCTTGGTGTTGGTTTGTCTCTTGGGCCATCTACCTTTTTTGGTGAAACATGGTGGGGAGACTTGATGAGTTGTTGTTCCAATGCAACACATGTAGGATTGGGCCAAATAGTGAACAGTGCTGTTAAACCAAGGAACCCCATAAGCTTGTATTACTCAGTTTCATCAATTGAATTTAAATTTTATAAACAAACCTCAATTCTCTAAAGTGATGTGTTGATTTCTATGTAAAACCTCCATAAGAGTATTATTTTTAGCAAGAAGGTGCTGAATTCTATCTGAAAATATTTTGGGGATAAAAATTGTCAGTCAAAGATTATGGAACCCATCTTTAATAGCAAAACTTTATCATTTTTTTTCATTCTGACATATGTAATTTTGTTGTACTAGGTATGATACGTATTTATTATTATGTCCAAATATGTGCTGTATTCTATTTGAAAATTGAAAAACAAACATACATCATACTTAATTCCAATGTTGGACTTGAAACAACCTGTGTCAAAATTAATAGTACATATATTACTGTCCTACCTAGAGATAGAAAACCATAACTCACTCAATAAATTAAATCAGGTTTTATGTAGGAATCGTTGCATTTAAAACATCAATCTTTCAGAATAAAAAAATATTATTAGATTTATGAGTACTGGTGTTGTTTTTATTTAACTTGTCTTAATTTTTCAGTCACACCTTTCCAATTCTGCAC
>JALLOT010000944.1:0-16880 GCA_036939595.1 Thalassiosira livingstoniorum
TCTTCCCTCATTTATTTCAATTTGATACCATGATTTTTTTTTTTTTATAAAATGTACGTAGTATTCATAACATTTGTTTAATACGTAATCTATCGTAAAAATGTGCTATTATTATTAGTATATTATAGTTATATACTATTCATGCACACTTATAAAGAGCCATCGAGCATGACATGCCAATACCTACTTAGAGGGAATGATGTACTGGTAGGTACTACCTACTAACAATGCTACCATACCTTGCCTAATCTAAACCTCTCAATCAAGAATGCTTATACAACCTCTAGAGTAAAAACTCTAGGAGTGCAGTGCACACACATTTTCACACTCAAGCTCTTTAAACCTACCTATTCAGTATGGTTGTATTTGTATCAATATTTTAAAAATTATAACTTTTCTTACATCATTATTTGAACAATATAATTCAATATATGTTTTATGTATTGAGTCCTTTTATAAAGGAGGTGGTATTACCATATCCAACTGAACATTACTGATACAATTGCATAAAATTCATACAGAAAATACTTAGAAAAGTCTTCATAAAAATCATTTGATCATTCATAAATAATAATGACTGCAAAGTATTTAAGCCCAAATGTAGAAAAAATAGAATAGTGAAAAAACATACCAATTGCACAAAACTTGATAATCGCTAAAGCTGTGCTTGAGCAAAGCACATATTTTGTGCTTCTTCCAAAACATTGAATGATTTGTTTCAAGGTTTGTTTTTAAAGAGAGTTTGGATCATCATAAGACAAATGCCGAATAAAATATCAAAACAAAAATGTTATTGTTTTGAAGGAAGTACATAATTTTTGTTTTGCGGGAGTTAAAATTCGAATTTGGTTTTTGCGTTCAAAATTAGCTTTTTGGTCACATCTCAAAAGGTGATTTACTCCCAAGTCAAAAAGTTGTGCCCAATACAAAAAACTATACATTTGGATATACCAAGTGCTGAATCAAACTTTGGACCTTCAGTTCCTGATAGCCTGTGGTGCTGAAATTGTTGTGAAAAGTTTAGCTTATGAAGTTCATAATTTCTCTCTATATTAAACAACATAATATATTTTACGTACAGTAGGTTATCTACTGACAGATGGATTTTCTACTGTAAAAGATGGACATTAATGAGTGACAGTCAATAAGGAGTGTAGAGGGAAATTGCTAGACATTTGATTTTTTTCATATGTAAGCTTGATATTGTTGACTGGTGATTACATAACAACATTGTACTAATTCCCACAAATATGTTGATATATTTTCAAACCTGTTGTCCAACCCCCCTTGGAGTAATGTCATTTTCCCTTCATACTCACAATGTGATGTTTCATTGTGCACCTCTTGATAAAATGGACATTCCCATTGTCAATGGTCTTGGGAAGCAGCCCACCTGCTGGTATGCATGGCAAATAATGCACAATAAAAAATCATGAGTGATGGTCTCCATGAATGAACAATGTGCAATATGAATCCACATGCTAAAAACAGTAACAAGAGAACACTCAATAAGGAGCAAACATTTAGAAACATTATTTTTTGTGTACATTTCATGCTCATTAATGTCTGTCTTTTACATTAGTTATTTTCAGTCCAATGAGTTGATGTTGCCTTTTTAAAGTAGTAGGCTGTATAATTTGTTTGGAACAGTGAGTCATGAAAAACATTTTTAATACTAGATAGGTAAGTGGGTATGCAGAGCTTGAGTGTGAAAATGTGTACCCCACACTCTCAGAGTGTAAACACTCTAGAGTGTGGAAACATAAGCTTCCTCTCGTTCATTCAATTCATTGTAGTAGTATGGTAGTTACTCTAAAGATGATCCAGTTGTATCGCCCTGAGCCACTCCCAAGTTGAGCACTGAGTCTTTTTGGTATTTTTTTGGGTGTCATATTTCTCCAAAAAAAAATACCGAAACACCTCAGTTCTCAACTTGGGAGTGGCCCTGAGCTGTATTGCCCAATATATCATCCAGCAGGAGTCTGTATTTTCAAGGCTGTGTCCAAAATGTACATACATTTTTCTCATTTTTTTATTTCCTACTTTTTCAAACTTAAGTATTCACATCAACTTTTATGTCACCAAAAAATAAATTTTTACAGAAGTCATGTTTCTTTATGAAAAAATTAATAAGCACGTCATTTTCTTCCTATACCATCAAAACTCAAATAATTAATTATTAATCCTCAGAAAATGACCCCCAGTATTGTAAAATACAAAAAATAGCCTATGCAAACAACTGCCATCACCTGTTCCCTTGTGCAAAGACATTGCCCAACCAAAGAAATTGCCACCCCCCTCCTAAAATTTACTACTCATCCTAATTAAATCAATCTCTTCCTGCAACACTGATCCCATCATTGCTGACATAACCTCCCCAATCCTTGGAATTGAAAATAAAAGGTTAGTAAATGGTGTTGTTTGAGGTTCTGCACCATCTATGGGTCCGATACTGTTTGCAAGGGTGGCGCCATCAATTTGATGACACTGTCAATGGAGACTATGCCATCAATGTGTCATGTGCAGTCTGGTGTGGCAGGATTGCCTGTGAGTGCTGTGGTGACAGTTTGGGCAATTCTGTTGATGTTTTGCCAATGAGGTGATGGGGTCAAAGGTGATGGCGAGTTTGTGGAGTGCAAAATCATCAGTGATGATTTTGTTGTTACTAGTGTTTACAGCATCATATATGGGGATGTTGCTTCCGGCAAGTGCAGTGCAGCTGTTTTGAACAACACCATAGATGCCCATCATTGTCAAATGACATCCTGTCTGTGTGGGTGATGCAAAAGATTCCAATCTCAGTAGATGGTGTTGCAGATTGGGGGAGATGAAGGAAATGTTGTTGGCAAGTTTGTGGGAAATGGTGACATGGTTGATTGAGAAGATGCCATCATTGTCTATGTGTTTTGCATCCTCCATGCAGATAATTTCTCAATGGCATTGATGATGTTGTCAAGGGTTCTGAGACCTCATTGATGTCAATTAATAGATGGGTGTGGAAAGTGGTAGTGGTGAATATTTTAATGCAATAATTAACCATTGAAAGCAATGGGAACTAGAATTCAAGCTGATCAGATTGAATTTAATTTTTGTGAATTTTCTACTTGCAGTTTCTGTGAATTTATGGTTGGTTGAGGTTGGTTGTTGAGTGCCAACCCATAACCTTGCAAAAATAATCACAGCAATAGGAAGCCTTACCTAATAAAACATTAGATTTTCCTCTTCCATGATTGGGATATTATCATCACTTATTTGACAGAAATTCTAATACATAAAATTAGTCTTTATACAAATATTTAAGCTACTTTTTAAAGCAGTTACAATACTATGGCAATAGATGGCAATTCCAACAACAATGGGTTGTCAATTACATAAAATTTGACAGAGATGCTGCCATATTACTGCCTATATCATTGACTGTGTGAGTAGGAACACTTTGTTTTTTTTTGGTTCTTACATGTTATCAGTGGAATTTCAAGTCTACTCACATTTTTCCTTCAAACTAAAAGTGCTCACATTATCTTACTTAAGCACATGTAATGTGTGGCAAAATATAGGCACTCATAATTTTAATAGGGCATGAAAAATAAACATTAGATCATGATGATAAAACAGAAATTTTAAAGTACATTTAGTTGATCCCTAGGGAAGGCGAGTGTTGCCACTCTTCCTAAATTGCACTAAAATACACGTTAGATCATATTATGGTAGTAATAAAAGGTATGCTTAGTATGAAAAATTAAGAATCTTCTGTTTCTCCTCATTGTTCTTAGGAAAGGGTGGATCAGGTCCCACCAAATATTCATCTTGGAAACTAATGTAGTCGTTGCTACCCATCACCTCCCTCACAAGTTGGCCAACTTGCTCATTATTGTAGGGAACTAGCACTGTTTGTTTCTCACTTGTCTGCTCTTCCCATTTTTGCAGAGACATGCTTTCCAAGCTTTAATTTCTTCTGGGATTTTATCTCATGCCTTCACAACCCAATCAGCTAGATGTTGGTGGCTAGGTGGGCAGGGATATCCAACTAGAGGATTAACTGGTACATTCATCAAATACATATCATATAGATCCCAAAAGTGTCCTTTGAACACCTTGTTCACAGACTTATCCAATGGCTGCACAATAAAACTTAAATCACCAGCCATGATGTCCACCTCAAGGTTCTCTAAAATTTCTGGTGATAAAGTAAACTGCTTGACATATTCAGCACTGTTGCCTTTGAAATCATCAAAGAGAAAATCAACCCTCTATGGAAATTCCATTTCTGCCAAAACTACAGCACCAAGTAGGAGTATTTTTTGATAAAGAACAGTGAAAGGGCCAGATTGATTTGCAGTTTGACTTACAGTAATGTAGAATTAATCTTTTAATGGATATTCATTTCCTAATGTATCTGGTAGTCTATGCATTATTTCATGAGTTACAGACTTCGAATTCTTGAATTTTTTGCCTTCTGGGTCTGTGGCAGCTGTCAAATGGAAGGAAAACCCTGTATCAGACATCAATGATTGATAAAAGTAATCAGTTACATATGTGGCTTACCTTTTAAAATAATAAGAGGCTTCAACATCCTTCTATTCTTGGCTATCCCAAGTTGTACTGTAAAACAATCTTTTTCATTCAGAGCCGTCAAAATATTTCTTTGTGTGCTATCTTTCTTGTCCTAGGAATAATTTCCCACAGCCTCTACCCAACAAGGAACTGATCAGTGTTGAAATAATACTTGCCCTTGACCCTTGAAACCATTCTATCATTGATCATTCAAGGATACTGCTTCTTTGCCAGGCATTTCTGAATTTCATTGAGTTTTGCCTCCCAGTCCTGAAGTAGTTTCTCTCCAACACTGCAGACTTTTTAATGCATAAGAATTTTCTGTCTCTTGAAGTGAAAATAGAACCACACATTCATCTTCATCATGAAATCTTCTGCAGTTGGTCCTATGAAGAATGTTGGATTAATCTTCATTATGAGCCTGAAAATTACAGTCCTTATGACTCTCTTCTTTTGATCCCACAGGTCATACAGTTTTGCTTCAATATTCACCTCCATTTCCATGTGTAGAGATGAAAGATGTCTTTCATTGCTGTCCTGAACTAGGAACTTGCCATTCATTGATTTGATCCATTTATCTCTCTCCTAAGGACTCATGTATTCAGGCTTGTTATCCATCAGATAATCAAGTTCCCCTTTCTTGTAGATTTCTTGGGCAAGACAAATCATTGTGAGCAATGCCTGATACAGCTTGTCACCTCATCCTACACATGTGAAGAGCTTGCCTGTTCTCTTCTGCTTCCTCTGGGTGAAATGAGCAATTTCTGCAGTGAGATGTCTGCTTTTTATGACATCACAAACATAGAGATGAGCATGGTTAGTTAGCTGTGTATTATCAATGGGCCAATGTATTATGAGTTTATGGATACAGATCTTGGTTGTATCATGCTCTGCTATTGTTTACCACCTTGCCTCATCAAATTCCTTCTGCTTCCAAACTTCCTCAATGACTTCTTCCCTTTGAGCAAAACTTGTGTTGGGGTAAACTGGCAAAAATCTTGTCTTGAACCCAACACAAATGTTCTTACCATGCTCATCATACTCAACCTGGCAGGTGTAGTTGTCACTGCTGTCCTTTGACCAAAACACTCCATATGCAGTAATGAATCTTTCCTGTGTGTTGTTGGAGATCTTGAACTCTTCATGGTCTTTGGGGTTGATAGATTTGTCTGGGTGTTTGGCAAAGGATGTCTGTTGAAATACTGACTTTTTGTGTTGATAGGCAGCTCTGATTTATCTTTCTGTGGAATATTTCAAGCAGCCTAAAAGAGCATAATAATCAAGTGGCTTCTCAATGTCAATATAGGTCTCTTTCAAAATGCCCTCTGGGCAGACCATCTGGCAATGATTGATGTCCCAACAAATCCTTTCTTCTGGTAAAGCAGGGTCTAACAGCTGACAAGCCATATTGCAACAAGTTGCTTGGAAATTACTTGGAGGTAATACCAGGTTTTTACTTTAAGGTGAAAATGGATGTACATCAGCTTGTGCATTTTTCATGACCACTTGATGTGGCATTTTGCCTCTGAGTCTTTTGCTGTTTCTTTCATTTTTATTCAAGGTAAATTCCATCTCTTTGAGGTTGTGACTGGTTACATCTTTCCTACTGACTGACTTTGTTTTATCCAATCCCAAAGAGCCAGATTTGTTGTTGTTCCCCTGTTGTCTGAGTGGTATCTCAGTCACACATTTTGCCACCTTAAGCTTTTTCTTTGTATAGTCTTTGAGCACAGCTGGCACTAGCCAAAGATGGATTGACTTTTTCTCTTTAAAGAGCACTTCCCATTCTTATTACTTTACTAGCTTTAACACCTCAATGCAGTCCACACCAAGCTCATCCAATGCCATTGCAATTTTGGTTGTCCATCCCAGACCACTTGTCAGAAACTGCTCTTGTAGGGTTGATGTAGGTATAATGGGTAGTGGTGGCAATGATGGCGTAGTGAAGAAACAGCTGATGGAGAAAATAATGTGAGAGGAAAGAGAGATGATAAGTAGGAGAACCATAAGTAGGAAGCATGGTGGTTTTGCAGCTGACAATACAATAATGATGTGCTGGCAGTGATGTATTGGCAATGTTGAAGTATGTTGAGTTTTGCTTCCTTCTGTTGTGTGGCATTGTGAAATTTGTATTATTGTAGGTATTAGAGTACTTACCTACCTACTTATTGCATACATTACCTACAAAAATTAGGGTAAATGAAATAAATTTTGAACACATACTTATATACCTACATTGTAAAATGAAAGCCATACTTTACTTACATTATTTTGCCCTACTCACATGAGCAATGATATATGCAGTACTATTATGTACTGTTTTTGTGCTAGCTAACTTTACTAGTATGTGTGCTAAATTTTCTAGCTTTTTTACTAGTCAAGGTAAATGTTTATCTTTTTTATTTTGCAAAGACTAAAATTATCTAGTGTTTTTACTGGTGTTTTTTTTGTGGATATTTTTGTCACAAGGACATATAAAAATCATTACATACATAATATATGTGTGGTAATGTACAAAGTAGATACAAAAGAAGAATTAATGTACTAGTACCTTACAGATATAATGATATAATGTATTATATACAATAGTTAGGAGTAGTATTGTACTTTCTTTATGGTATGTATGCATGGTATGCTATGGTATAGTAATACTCCTACATAGTATGTTTGTGGCATGAAATGCATGTGCATGTTTGGGCACTCATTAATAAGAAGGGGATTGTAATCCATCATAGAATGGATTATTTAAAAATTATTGAATGAAAATTAGATGTGCAAAAATACTGATTGTGTAATATGAAAAAAGTTAAAAAAAGTGGGTGATATATTGGGCTATCCCTTAATGGGAAAAGTCAGATTTTATTCCAATTATTATTTTTATAAAAATCACATTTTGGATCATTTCTCATTTTAACTTAGAAACTGCTACAGCAAATGTAGATAGGAATAAAAATTCACGTTCTGAGCTTTAAAATAAATATGGGTTTAGGTGGGAGGTAATTTTGTGTGTAAAGACCTAAAAAAATGGTCCAAAGTGAACCTGGGAAGAGATAGTTATTGGATTTTTTCAACCCCATTCCAATTTATTTCATTTTGTACTTTTTTGCTCATAACCCTACAATTAGTATGGTACTTCAAGGGTAATGAAGGGTACAATAGAAGAATTGGTTCATTTTAGGGTGTACTTGACCATGGTGATAGCTATCAACCATGATGGCCATGATAATAATAATACTCATCTGGGCAGCTATAACCCAAGCAGTGACACCAGTGATGCAAGGCCAACAATTTCTGCTGCCAAAAATCCAGCCAGTGATGAGCTTCAACCATCTCAAGCAACAATTCTTGATGTTGGTTTTTGTGGCAATTGTTCCTAAAATCAAAAAATGGCAACAGCGGCTAATGCAACTAATCCAACTCATAAAATTTATTCCATCTGCAGATTTTTATCTCCTGCTGTTTGCTCCTTATTAAATAGAGGTGGGGGGGTCAAATGAATATCTTACACCAGTGGAAGAGAATGGGAAAATACAATCCTACTCACCTTTGTCCATTTCCCAAATTAATTTTGACAAGCAATTGATTGCAACTTCAGCTGTTCCTGCATTGTCACCCGTGTCTTCAAGTTACAATAAATCAAAAATGAAAAGGAGCCATGAGACAGTTACAACAGAGCAAGCTGTAGTTTCTTTGGGTGAAAGTAGTAAAAAAATTGTACATGACTGATATGGAGAGATTTGGTGTAAATGACAATCATGTGGACCATTTTTCTGGGGATGATTGTGACTTGAAAACTGCTGCAAAAGAAGGCAAAGCATTGGAGAAGGAGGGAAAAAAGATAAAAGTTTAATTAAATTTGGCAATAGAAAAAGAAGATCAGCTCAAACAAGATGCCAATCATGCAAATGAAATGAAAGAATACAAAATCTGTGAAATGCTCAAGGACAAATTTGAAGAAAAATGCAGGAAAATGGATGACTCTGGTGGAAGCATTGATTTTATGTGGATGGAAATGAACTACAAATCAACAACTTTGGTGAAGATGAAACAAATTGCACTCAACTGGGACAACACAGTTCCAATATCTGGGGGGAACGCACAAGTTTTTTGATCAGATCTCTGCCATGCCATTTGATGAGAAGTTGGATGGTGAGAATATTAAAATCAAAATAAAAAGGCAATAACTCAATGGAGTTCCTAAGCGGGTGATCTTAAAGGGAGTCAAGTCTGAGCTCCCTGAGGGAATGACCTGATGTGATGTAATGGAAGGATTTTATGGTCTGAAGAACCAAGAGGGTGTCAACATGTATGAGAGAAAGAAGTAATTAACTGGAAAAGGAGAAAGAATCATCCATCCTTCCTTTACTGCAAAGTCAGTGCCAAATGAGAAAACGTCAACAAAAAGCAAGATGCAAAAGCTCAGACCAACAACTCCTCTCAAATCTAACTCTTCATTGAATCCAAAAATGCCAAAACCTCCCTCAGATAAAGGGCATCCTTCCAGTGCAGCATGCAAAAAATTAAAGACATCATCACAGCCAGACCAATTGGTTTCTTCAACCTTCAGATCAGCCCATCCTTTCATAAAAAATTAGGAAAATTTCTAATGAGTGAGTGACAAATGAAGGATCACAGTGGATTACGTACAAGGACTTTGTCCTGTTTGCAGACAAAGAGTTAGATTCTTTAATTGGTCTTCTTTTTGCTAATGGCTTCAACCCAAAGCCAAAGATTTCACACTGGTTCAAGAACAAACACAAAGATTGGCTGTATGGGAACAACCCTATGTTGACTGCATTCAACAATTCTAATTTCCAACTTGCTACAACCTGTTTTATGACCCAGACTTGAAAGTGAAGAATGACCTCTTTTGGAAGATCTGACCACTACTGGAGGAGCTCAGAAAGAATGCCAAAAAATACTGGACAACTGGTAAGTGGGTCTTGATTGATGAGCAGATGATCAGGTTTCAGGGACAACATGGATGCAAGCTAAGAATAACTTACAAAAAGGAAGGTGACAGATTTCAATGTGATGTCATCTGCAATGATGGCTACACTTTTAACTTCTATTTTTGTCATGGAGGTGCTCCTGATGATGGGCACGAGAATCTAAACCTCTCACCTACCACTCAATGTGTCATCTGGTTGGTCAAGGACCTTCTTAACATGTGGACTCACATCTACATGGAAAACATTAAAACTCCAAAAAGAAGTACACTGCTGGCTATGCAGAGAAATAACCCTTTGAGGGAGTTGCATACAACAATCACTGTAGATTGTGCAAATGTATTGTGCAAACATATTGTGCAACAGGAGGAGAATAATCCAAATAAAATGCAGCAACTATATGGAAAAACAATGATGGAAGTGTTGTGAGACAATCCTGCTTGCTTGGATCTTGTGGTCATGTCTACCTACAACACCAAGCATGTTCACATGCTGTCAACAATAGCAGAAACAGTGGAATGGGTGCACATGAAGCAAGATGTTTGGGATGCAAGCCATGATTTCTTGGAGGTAATTGATTCCATGCAACTGAATATTATGATTGATAACTATAATGGAAACATGGGAGATGTAGATGTAGCAGATCAATACCACAACCACTACCAACCTGATCATTGGATTGGCATCTGCAAGTGGTGGTGGGCTTTGTTGCTTTGGGATATTTGAGTTGACACTGTCAATGCTTTCACTTTGTATAAACATGATCCCAAGCTTAGAAAGAAAAAGGGAGGTGTGCCTGAACTACTAAGCCATGAGCAGTTTCAGAAGCTATTGGCATATGACTTGATTTGACCTGGGAAAGCAAAGAAGGAGGAGCTTGTCTCAACAAATTCATTGACCTCTGCAACATTTGGTTTGTATTCATTAACTGCAAGTTCAGTGATTTCTGACTATGATTTTAGTGCAGAAGAGGGACAAGAGGAGTTCTTATGGTCAGTACAACCATCATGGCTCACAAAAAATTGATTTGAATTTCCCTTTCAGTATCCCTATTCTGGCAAATAATTGTTGGTGCCAGTTCTGTGAACTGATTGAGAAGAGCAAAAAAACAAGAGGAAGGACACAGGACCAGAAAGGGCAGGATGGCCAAAGAAGGGAGATCAAGAGGTTGAAGTGCCAAAGGAAACATTTGCAGGAGTCGAGCATTACCTCCGGTGCAATGTGAGCTTGTGTTCACTTTGCAGGCTTCAATTTGATGGTTTCAAATTATTGTTGCAAAGAATTCTAGATTAAATTAGATTCATACTTTTGTTATTTCAATTCTGTCTCAATCCACTCTCTATTTGTCATTCTATTACAAACCAGTGCCTTCTTATCCAATTGTAAAAGCACATCTCCAATCATGGTGTTGGTGGAAATCAAACTTGACAACCACATATGCAAAATTTGAGGTCTAATATCTCAATCAATAATTAGCTTTTTTACCATTCTAAAAGGATCATCTTGCCACACTTGCACTTTAACATAACTGACCAAGCATGACTTCAGAAGTGTTTTATTGTGCTTGTGGCAGCATTTTGTCTGGAAATGGCTACTATGGTTGAGACCTACTTTATTTAATAATTTTGTCCAATTTGATTAATCTGCCATTTACTGAGTACCATACTATAGACCTACCTAGGTACCATGTATTGTACCCCTAATATTACCTCATAAATTAAATTAGAATATTTTCCAATTTAAAAATACCACATAAGGGATAAAACTCAGGGCAATACAACTGGATTGTCTTTTACACTCTCCTCTAGTTGTCAATCTTAGATAGCTATGGACAGCTATGGACCATAGCTTTGTCCATAGCTATGTTTTAACAAAAGTAATTTAGCTGTCATTTGTGCTAGGTACACCCCAATCCAACCCCAACCAAGTGCATTCTGGTCAACAACACTATCATAAGTGTTGGCATATAGCTTTGTTTGGGGTCTGGAACAATATATGAAGTGCCTCAATAGGCACCATCAAGTAGGGGGTAAGCAGCCATTTCCCAACCTTTTTCACTGGTCTATTGGTACAAGTTGTATGTGTGACCACAGATGTCATGCATCACACATGTAATTCTGCCATGCTTTTTTGACAATGGCTTTGTCAATATCTTGTCATTGGAAATAACCATTTTGGCTGTATATACTATATTTTTTGACTATAACTATCATTTAACTAACAGTTAAGCATCTAATTACATTATTGACCACAAGATCAATGTTAGTTTAATTGAAAATGTGTTTAAATTAATTAAAATACTATCATTTTACATTGTTGTTGCAATTGTGTCAACAACAAAGATGAAATCATGCCAATAATGGGTTTGAAGTTGGCAGCGGCATTGGCTAATGGCTAAATGAGGTTGTTTTGAAGATGCCTTGGGTCATTAGCTGATATGGCTGCTGGAGATGACACTGATGGAGCAGATCACATCATGGTGGGTCAAAGCAGGGGGGTCAATCTTTTTATTGATTTGTAGTTCAGGGGGGCATAGTTTTACCTTTTACCTATTACTACAAAGATGAAAAATTGAAATTTATTGGTTACACATGTTACTAAACAGTGAAAAGTGTTATAAAAATAATTTTTACAAAAATAAAAGGTTATCCCTAATTTAATAAATATTAACACAAGACTCAAATCCAAGAGGTTGTTACCTTTATTTTTTGCCTTTGCCAACTACACAAACCTTATATTCCTACTGTTGGCATGAATTAATTTTGTCTCTTGTGTATTTGTTGGTTCAGTAGATGCTCTCACACAATTCCCTATGCACATTATTTTGAGATCCAATCTTCTGAATTGCTCCAACTTTTGCATTCCTTACTATTCAATTCATTTTTTACTACAGATTAAGAATACTTACTTAAACTGTGGGCCTTACATATGTAAAAAAAAATTGTAGATATGAAAAGGGTACTTATGGTATTGTACTTTTCCTGCATTTTGGAATATTATTATTTATGACACAATACTACTACTTACCTTTGATATGAATATTATGATGCATTAATTTATTTGGCTGGATGGATGGCCAGCTTGGTTGGCTTGATTTTCTGTGTTGCCGCTGTACACTCTACATACATGATACTGTTATTTTTTTCATCTACATGCTGTAATTACATAAGCATTCTTCTACAATACTTACATATACATAGTACTTATGCTCTATGGAGTGTAATAAAAAATATTGTATGTACTTATGTACTTAAGTCCCCTTTATGTAAGTAATGGTTAACTAATGTAAGAAAAAATAATAAGAGAGGAACAGAAAGTAATGCATGTAATATATTCCGGGATGTATGTTGTAAAACAATCATAGAACAGGGATTATAACAAAAATGATATCAAATGATGGCACTTGCAATAAGAGAAGAGAGGGTATGGCAATATCAAATTCTAAATTTGGCAACAACAGGAACCAATACATAAAAAAACCATGCACAATGCTTCAGGAATTGTGAAGTAATGTCCTACAAAACTGTTTGTATAACTGATATCCAGGTGGCAAATCTGTGGAAAACCACTCACCAGTTGATGGTTTCCAACATTTTCCTCGGCTCTCCAAATGAAGGCAACAAACCTCAGCTGCAGCTGCCTGTTCAGTTCGATCCACATAATGTATATTCCCTACCTTATCTTGTGCAATGTGTACCCTTGTGTAATAGCAACACCAATGGCATGACAAAATTGCTGTGGCATAATGACAGCAGCTCCACCCTTCTTATCAGTGTTCAAAACAGGTGACACTGTCAAGCCATCCTCAGCATCAGCTGCATTCTGGGCAAGGACATGGAGGATTTTATCAAAGTCCTCATTCATTTCACCAAATCCACCAGCAGACAAAGGGATTACTTGCCCCTGAAAGTACCACCATTGGGCATCTGAGATGGCCTGGTTTCCCCATCTGAGACAATGTTGTTGGCAAAGATGAGGTAAAGGTTTTGAAACTTACAGCCATATTCCTGAATGACTTCCTTTACCTGACATTCCACTGGCTTTGAAAAGAGTCTGACCACCTGTGGCATGGCAAGACTTACAAGTCATGAAGGTCTTGACTCCAAAATGGCCTCAGCAGTGGTGGAGATGATGATGTCAGTGTAGTCTACTTGCTGCTCTCCAGTGGGGAAGTTCCTAGTATGCACATCTGGAACAATGGCATGAGGAGCATTATGCACATGATGATGATGTGCAATGTGGTTAAGATATCTTGTGATGAATGGGTTGCTGATCTTATTAATAAGGAAGTTTGTTGCCTCTTTTGAACAATTATTGCACAAAGCTTCATCATTGACACTGCAATATCTTAGAGGGAATTGCAGAGAGCCCTAAAACTATTCCCAGGCAAGGATTCAGATGCCAAGTTACCACCCCACTTGTCAAGTTGCTTGGCATATTGGCCAAAGAACCAACCAGTCACTGGAGCCATCACTGAGAAAGGTTGGACAAGTGAGGGAAGAATAGCCATACACACTTGGTCCTCCATGTACCATAACTGATCAGGGGGTGAGTGGAGAAAGACTGATCTGGATCAGTTCCAGCCATCCCATGCCCAATGCTCCATGGATTCAGACAGGAGTTCCTTCAAAATATGCTTCCTAAGATGAAAATACCAAGATCCTTCAAGTACACAAGTAAGAGCCTTAGTCACCAAAGGAGCAGCACTAACAACAGAATAAAAGCCTACTCCCAAAAGATCCTGACCAAACAAAATGCTGTCAAGACCATGCAAAGGGTCCATGACTACTTGGTAGTTTGATTTTAAATGGGTTCAAACATTCCACACTCCAGTTGCAACTGATACATCAAGATGATGGTCAAAAAGATGGTCCCAGGGGTCAGTGGTAGGATGGTCAAATGAATACTCACCAAAAGATCAATAACAACAGGGGATTTCCAAATGCTAATCAATGATGTTGCCATTATTGTTTGTGCAAGGGATCAAAGCTGGAATGCTTTGCACCACATCACCAATGTAAGGGGAAATATTTGATGGACTGCCTGCCTCAATCCACACCTTCTATTGCTGATAGGAAGTTAAAGGCATTCCTGAGCAAGCTCAAACCATTTATCAAGTGTGGTACCAATAACATCCTGGAGCATATTCTCTACCTCAGTATCAATTGATTGAGCTAAATGCAAGGACATCTGTGGAGGGACATGTTGCAACCAATAGTTACCTAAAAACTGCATACAAGTGAGCAGCAGGAGCCACATTATTTGCTTAATTGGTATCTCAGGGCAAGACCACTCATCAGGATTCAGAATAGCCCTAATTTTGGAGAAGCATCCTGCAATGGAGATAATATTTTGGCACAAATAACTCTGCACAAATTGATTGTCACTGACCAGCTCATTGCACATTGAGATAACAAAATAGGGATGACCATTACATCCAATTAGTTCAAGGCCATCATCTCCTTTTGAGGTACCATTAGGCATTGATCCACAAAGCCAATCCCACTCTGTGTTCCAAAAATTCTTTGCAATGTAGCATTGTGACTTTGATGGCTGGAGCTCTAGCTCAACCAACTGGAGATCTACAGCAAGATCTTTGCTAAGCTGAAAGATATCAGATGGGGGTTCAACAATATAATGGTCATTCATAATACCTGGAGCACTGTCCTCCACATCTTCCTTGATCAATACCAAGTTTTGAACTGCATCATTGGCACCAATAGAAAACAGGAAGACCACCTCCACTGCCCCATGGTGGACACCTTCTTCATCACCAAATATAAGTGTAGTTGTGAGATCTGTTCCATAACCAAGCCCAACATACTCATGAGACTCAAGTAATGCCTACATGAAGACCACAACATTTGTCAAATCATGGCATTTCTTAAGTGCCTCTAGAATAGATTAGAACTTGATCTAATTGTAGTCATTGTGGATTTTGCCCTTGGTCACTCCAAATGAAGGCTCCATGCTCAAGGCTGCCTGGACCACAAACACAGTGATAGACATGTTGCCCTTGATATCTGCAAAATTTTGCACCAAACAAAGGACAGATTCCAATGTGTCCTTAAGTGTCATGTCAAAGCACATGTGAAGAGACTTATGAAGAAGCATTGCTCAACATTCCCAATGTTGACAGGACAACAGTCAGGAACAACACCAGCAGGAAGATCAGCTAGGTCAGCCTTATGAGCTGGGATGAGACAAAATGCCACCTATGCATTGTAGAAATATGTAAGATGTTTCAATTGCACCACCGCATTTGAAAAAGCAAAAAGATGATCAACTGCAGATGCAGCACTTTGGGTCTTCTTGTGGTTGGGGTGTATTTGTAGAGCCAGGAGGTGCTAATTACAAAGGGATCCAAGCCCCAGGGAATCATCACAGCTAAGAAGCCATAGTTCATTCTTAAATTTTCTATAATCAATGCCTTTATGACCCCTATCAAGTTCTAAGTCAGTAATGGTGTGATTTACTCCTTTTGTGGTGGATGCTTGCACGTCATCTGTTCCACAATATCAGAATTAGTTTGGTTTCTCATACCAGTTGACATAAGATGTTTCTACACCTTTTTCACTGCAAGCATGCAAGCAGGTCCACCACTTCATGCACCTTACTCTCCACCTCCAACAGCTCTGAAAAAGGTAGTGGGTTGAAGAATCAGGCCAAAACAACATCACAACTGTAATTGATAAAAAGTCTATCCTTGAGATGGCATTGCCCATTTACCATTTCCCACAAATCTCTCAGGAAATGGGCAATTTCCTTTTACCCAGGAAATTACCCAGGAAATCTGAAAATTACCCAGGTAAGGAGTTTAAAATTACCTCTATTTTGCTTGAGGAAATGGGCAACAGGTTAATTTCCCAAGGAAATCTCCCATTTTATTTAACTACAATAGTTTGATAATGTGTATTGTTTTTGATTGACTATGCATATCTAGTATGTTTTATTAATACATATTTTGCTATAGCCATTGTGTTTTGGCTTATTTATAAAAAAATACATAATATTAGTCAAAATTTGTTTGACTAAGTACAATTTCAATACAACAATCATTGTCACTGCTCAAAAATTGAAAAACACCTTCTTCTGGAAGGAAGCATGGTCAAGCAAAAAAAATTGCTAGCATTTTTGCTAGCAAGCAATTTTAATAGCAAGTTTCATGAGAGAATAAATATTCTATGGTTTCATCAAAAATGAATGATTTTGGTGAAACCACTTCACCAGTTCTCCTACGGTACCTATTGGATGATGATACATCAATCAGATTGAAAAAAGACAAAACAATACAATTAAACAAAAATTAATTTTTTGCCCTAATTTTTGCTAGATAAATTCCACTTTATCTAGAGGGCCTACATTTACATGATTTTC
>JALLOT010000945.1:0-20717 GCA_036939595.1 Thalassiosira livingstoniorum
CTCGTCATCCATAGGGATCCACTAAATGTACTTTAAAATTTCTGTTTTATCATCATTATTACCACTCGTACCAAATAGTTACGTACATAAGTACCTACTGTTGGTGCTAGCACAAAATTGGTAGAAAAGCAGATTCCCCTGAGCACTGCAGAAATCCGCCACAGAAAAGCAGATTCCGCCAAGCACTACAGAAATCTGCCATGGAAAAGCAGAATCTCCCAAGCACTGCAGAAATACACCATCTGAGCGATCATGTCATTTTTGATTAATATTATATTGTTTTCATTGCCAGAAAAAGAAAGTCTCCCAGTGACTAAATTTTGTTTTCCAATAATTTTTTTGGGCAATGAAAAATCTGCAATCGGAGCTGCAAAATTTTGTTGATAATTGCCAAATTGCCAAATTTTAATAATTTCAAGTATGTTCCAGAAGGAGTGTTAGAGTAATAAGAACTGAAGCATAATAATGTAACAAAATGGGTTTATGCAAATGGGGAACAAATTAACACCTATGTTGTACCCACCTCTAATTACTGGGCCCCATTAGCAAAATTAGACAATTGCAAACCAGCTTTAATGGACGCAGAAGCAACATCATCATGTGGAAGAGTAGGAGATAAATTTGAAACAACAGGGGAAAAGTCAGATATAGTTTTTAACATGCCAACAGGCACCACAAGCCAGGCAACATAGATTAATTACTTTCACAAGAAACTGACAGGAAAAGTCAAGGAAGTAGACATAGTCTCAGAGATATAACATAACTTGCTAGTTTCAGTTCCAGAACTGGCAGATGAAGGGTACATCAAAGTATTTAAAAAGGATAAATTTGAGGTGTATGATAGCCACATTCAAAAAGTCAACATAAGTGGGAGAAAATATGACAAGGATGGAGAGATAATCAAAAAGGAATTTGGAGAGTATCTTTAAAACAATAGTTTCAAAATCAAAATACAGACACAGTGCTATTAGACATACCATTACCACGTGAGTCAGTGGACAGCATTTATGAATTGCCATCCCAAGAGGAAATCATTAAGTGGCACCATGCATCACTTGTTTTCCCAACAAAGTCAATGTTGATGAAATCAATCAAAGCTGGCGGTCTCATCACATTCCACTGATTGAGGGCCAAAAAGGTTCACAAATTATTTCTAAAATCAGATGAGATGCAAAAAGGACATATGAACCAGCAAATACAAGGGATAAAATCAAACAAAAGAATTGTAATGGAGGAGGACAAGGAAATGTAAAGCAATGAATTATGAAAAAACGGATGTCAAAAAAAAACAGAGGGGCATAATTTTAAAGCGTGGGGTGTCACAAATACCAAGGAGGTGATAATTTATACCAACCAAACTGGGAGGCTCTCAGTAAGCTCCATCAGAGGCAGGGGGCAGCAAATACCTCATAATATTATGTGAAATAGATGGAAATCTGATATTAGCAGAAGAAATGACAACATAAATGGAAGGAGAAATGATGAGCGCTTACCAATTTCTCATCAAGTGGCTCAAAGCATCAGGAATAAAGCCCACAAAGCATATCCAAGACAACAAAGCCTCCAAAACCTACAAGGAGTTGTTTGCTGAAAGTGGGATACAATACAAATTGGTACCACCACACATGCACCAATAGAACAGAACCTACCTAGGTTGTCATCATTGAAACATTCAAGGCAAATTTTAAGGCCATCATGTCTGGGGTCAATGTATCCCTCACAATGCACTTATGGGTCTGGCTCCTATCACAAGCTAAAACCACACTCAACTTCCTTTTACAATACAATGCAGTATCAACAATCTCTGCATGAATGTATATGAATGGCCTGGACAATTACAATGAAATACCATTGGCACAAATGGGCTGTTTTGTACAAATACACAAAAAACTGTCCTAACATAGAACATGGGCCCACAACTTAGTCAATGGATAGTACCTTGGTACCTCACTGGAACACTACACAGCATTTAACATCTATTGCAAAAAAAAAAGGTTAGAAAGAGCTGCAGACACAGTAATTTTTAAAAACAAATACATAACACAGCCTGCCATAATGGACCACGATAGAATAGTCCATGGAGTTGACTGCTACTCTGAGGGCTAAATTGAGAAAGAAGAAAAATGAACAGTTGGATGCAATTGAGAGATTGGGGACAATATTTCAACAGGTCAGCTCAGACAATGGCAAAAACAAACCTGACCAGCACACAACATCAAGCACGCACAATACACAATACTGGACCAAACCCAGAAGAAGATGATGATAAGAAACAGAGGGTGGAGGTTAGAAAAGAAGAAAAGGAGAATGACATACTTTTGAGGAAAAAAGTAACTATGCCACAATCATACATGTACAAACCTCACAACCCAACACCTAACTATATCATTCAAGATGAGGACAAGGTACCACCAACACAACAAGTAACCCAATAACAGACTAAACAATATCACACACTAACACAGGAATCACTGTTGTCAACCATTGAAGTGAATGGAGTGAATCTGCTATCCAAGAATTTGGCAAACAGATTTTTTTGCTGCAATTTCTTGTTCTTGTGTAATACGCAAATTCAGTAATAAATAAGGAAACAGGTGATCTCATGGAATAACAACAGTTAATGAAAAACTCCAAACATGCAGTTGTCTGGGGTAACTCTTCTGCCAATGAGATCAGACGTCTGGCCCAAGGAAATGGTGGATAAGTAGGGGACATGAACACAATTTTTCACCAAAGCAGATGCCCTCCAGGACCAATTCCAATATGTCATATACAGGAAAATTGTATGCAACCAAAGACCTAACAAGGTATAAAAGCACAGAACAAGATTAACAGTTAGAGGTGATAGGGTTAATTACCCAGACAATGTGGGTACACCAATAGCCAAACTCCTCACCATTAAATTACTCCTCAACAATGCCGTGTCCACCATGAACTCCAAGTTCAGATCAATAGACATTACAAATTTATACTTAATATCCCACTCAAACAATATGAATATCTGTGACTTGAATGAGAAGAGATTCCAGACAAAATTATATGTGAGTATGGAATGAAAGGAAAATTTACAAAAGATGGATTTTCATACATCAAGGTATGCAAGGGAATGACGGACTTCCCCAAGCAGTCCTCCTGGTGCAAGAATCATTTGAACAATGACTCAAACAACAGAGATACTAGCAAAGAAAAATAACACCAGATTTTTGGATGCATTAATGGTACTCAGTGCAATTCACATTGGTAGTAGAAAATTTTGGGGTAAAATTTACCAACAAGAAACATGCAAAACATTTGATTGATGCATTGAAGGAACATTACAAAAAATTTGTCAACTGGGGAGGAACAAAGTACTGGAGACTTACCCTAACATGGGATTGTGTCTGAAGGGAGGTGCATGTTTCCATGCATGGATACATCAAAAAGGCATTGAAAAGATTCTGGTATGAATCAACAACATGACTCCAATACCAACCACATCCTCATGTCTCACCAACATGTGGAGCAAAAATAAATTATGCACATGTGGAACACAACAGTGACATGTCAGAAAAAGATGAGAAAACATTTATATAACAAGTCATGGGTGTGTTTTTGTTGTATGCTCATGCTGTAGACAGCAAAATACAGGAAGGTACTGAAAATGGATGATATTTTTGGTATATTATATATTTTCTTATCACTTATGTTTGCCAAACAAGTTTTTGGCTTCCAGTTTAAAGTAAAATTATTGTTGCAATTAGACAAGGTACCATACCATACTATGTACTCTTGTTTGCTTTCATTTAAACCATACATACATAGATCAAATCTTGATCTTTGATCTGTGCAGATTAGAAGGTACCGCTAAGGGATTATTTTTTTTGGAGATTTTTATTTATTTTGGAATTGCCAAATGAAATCTTAAAATAATTGCAAACAATTTTTTGTATAATAATTTTCACATAAAATAATCAATATTTTTGTCTTCAAAATTACTCATGGCATGATTCAAACTTCAACCCACGTCACTATACACAGATCAAAGTTTGATCTACTGGATTGTAATGTGGACTGAAGTTCAATCTGTGGATCAAACTTCAATCTGTGGATAGTGACATGGATCAAAGTTTAATCAGTGGATCAATTAGCTTTCATTGTAGAGTCAAAAAAAGCATTTTTTATTATTTTTATATTTTATTACATTCTGCTCTTTTTAATAAGCTCCTAATTTGACTAAGTAATACTCTTACATGGATAGGTACTAATTCTGCCATTACTAAATATAATTTGAACAAATGAAAGAATTTTATTTTCATTCAGTTTAAAACTTCATGATTGAATCTCTCAAAAAAAAATTGAAAAAAAAAACAAAAAAGAAGTTGTTTTATTCAAGACGAATATAAAATTTTCTTAACTTTTTTTATTTTCATCATCAAAATAGGTAGAAATAACTGGAAAAAGACTAATTTTGGTTGACAAATTCTTTGGTTTGGCTTTGTTTTCCTCACAGAACTAGTTAGGTCAAGATACATATGCAGGTACCATAGCTATTCATAAAAAGTACCACTAATCTAGAAAGTGGGTGTAAAAAATAATACTCCCACTTTGGTATGTAAGTAGGTGGGTACCATACAAAAGGTAGTACTATGTACAGTGGATGATTTTTTGATCTGTGCATCTTAATGGGGATCATGTTTTGATCCATGGAACGTAATCTGGATTGTTTTTTGATCCATGGAATGAAATCCGATCCAGTGAATCTAAGTTTGATCCATGCAAAACAGCATGGATCAAAATCTTATGCATATTTTAAAATAAGCAAAAAAGAGTTCCTTGTCCAATTGCAAAAATATTTTTTCATGAACCAGAAAGTCAAAAACTTGTTTGGAGAACATCAGCAATACAAAAACACAAAATTTTCCAAAAAAGAATCTGTTAGTGGTACATCTTTGTAGAATCTCATCTCTTGATAGTAACACAGATCAAACTTTGATCTGTGCTGCTGGTAATTTTGGAGACTAAAATATTTAGTACTAGTATTATTTTATATCAAAATTATTATGCAAAATTGCTCGCTAATGTTTTTAGATTTTGTTTGGCAATTCCAAAATAGATAAAAATCTCCAAAAATAATCTTGTAGCAGTACCTTCCAGGCATTGAGCTCCATCCTGTCAGAACAAGCCAATCCAACAAAAAATAATGCAAAAAGTCAAACAATTCTTGGACTATGCTGCCTTGCAAGAAGAAGCCATTGTTACATACAAAGAGAAGCCTCCTACTTAAGCAAGCCAAAAGCACATAGTAGCCAATCAGGAGGCCATCATCATTTTACTGATAATGAATTTCATCCAGAAAATAATAGTGCCATGCTCAACATTTCCAAAATCATAAAATCTGTCATGGCATTGGCAGCCAAGGCTGAGATGGGGGTGTTGCACATCAATACTCAAACAACAATTCCAAACTGCAAAACACTCATCAAAATAGGCCACCAGCAACCACAGAGCTCAATACAAATGGACAATACAGTTGCCAAGGCAGTTGCAACAAACAAAGTCCAACCTAATCACAACAAGACCATGGACATGCAATTCTATTGGCTACAGGACTGCAAGGCCCAAAAACAATTTAGATTTTTAGGAAAGCTTGAAAATTAAATGAAGGTGACTACTTCATGAAACACTTTCCAGCAATCCCCCATCACAATATAATATCTGAGTTCTTGACACCACTGTCAAGGATCAGTTTATTTTAGCTTGATCCAAGGGTGTACTAAAACCAGCAGAAAAGCAAATGCTAAATTTGTTAAGACTATAGAATGTCGGAGAGACATTGCCAACAGGGTTCAGCAAGGTAATACTTGCTCAGTAGTATGTCAATAGGTAGATTTGCTATCCCACTAACAAGAATATAACAGCCAAGATTTTACACCAATTAGCTCATGAAATATCAATTACAACATCATTACCATCTAACTAGCACTCTATGTTTAGCACATATTGATCATTTCTTACAAAGTTAAATTTTTGAAGCAAAAATAGAATAAAAATAAAAAACTCTCTCAGATAAGAGCAAAATGTTTCTGTTGCAAACATCTAAACCAGTTCTTAATATTTTCCTTCATAATTTTAAGTTTAACTAAATGACTTACTAATCTGTTTGAACTACCCAAAAAGAATTAAGGAACAACATTGAAAATTGGCTTAGCTGTGTTCAACCAGAGTTAGTTTAGTATCATATCAGTTCAAGAGTAATACAACAGATACACCATACAAAAAATAGCTAATTATAAGCGTATTTTTCTATCCTTTGAGATAGAAAAATGAAAATCAAACTTTGTCAGATTTGATTAAATTTTCTATCTCTAAGGATGGAAAATCATTCTGGTTCTGTAGCATACTGGCCTATTATTATACATCTAATTCAATTTTACCAATCAGCATGTGCATCAATAAAAATATGAGGATGAGGTGATTTTAATAAATCAAATTTCATGGTAGCTAGACCAATGGTTACAGAGATGTCAATCCTTGAAGTTGGAGCTCTTGTGTTAAAATGGATGCTCATATTTTAAGATTGGACCCAATTTGACAAAAACCCAGTTTCTCTACAAAAGAAACTTTTTGAGGACTGCTGCTCAGTAAATTGTGCATCACACATGCAATCTTGCAAAATTTGATCTCTATTTGCAGTCAAATACTGCAAAGATCAAAAATCCAATTCTATCCTTGACATACTCTATTGTATGAAAGTACCCTATAAAAATTCTCCACATAAATATTCTTACATTTTTTCACCATAGAGGTTTTTATATCCTTCAAGTTAGGAAAAAATGGTTTAACATAAAGAAAACCACCAGAACAAAAATTCAAATACTTCAGGGGTATGGCATAAATGAAAACCTAAGACCAACCCTATATAGCATCTTTAGCTTCAAAAACCACCATATCACAAAATGACTTCAGAACAACCATACTGACATAGTAGGAGTCATTCAATGACTAATTTTGGTAATTTTTATGTTAATGTTGAATATTTTGTCCATAAAAGCCACCAAATACCATGGCATACAGATTTTCAAAACTGTTGAGGAAACTGACATCCTAGCTCATTTAGGATGCCATGTTCAATTGCTATTTCTTGCTGGATCAGACAATTCTAAATAATGAGTTATTTTTCTACATGTATGGTATGTACACTAGGAAGCTTAGCTTCCATATCTTATGCAGCTACAGCTGCAAGCCGAGGAGAGAACAACAAATAATTTTTGTGTTCTCCAACACACTCCTGTGGCTGACAAGAGGCAAGATGCATTGCTCTCTTGTCAGCCATAACAGCGTCTGGAACGTCTTCTCCGACGTTCATAATCGCAGACCGAAACTTGCGAAACAAATGCCCTTGCAAGGGTTTTGTAAAATGGTCTGCCACCATTCGCTCCGTCAGACAATACTTAATTGTAAGCTCACCTTTTTCAATCCTATCAGTGGCAAAGAAGTACTTCACATTCATGTGACAAGTACGCTGGCTACTCAAATCCTTCCCATTTATTTCCAAAAGCATTGCACTCTGATTGTCTTGATACACTCGGCATTCTTTGATGTCATATCCTTGAGCTTGCAAGAAATAGTTGGTCCACAGAATCTTGCTGATAGCATCATCCAAGCCAACTATCTCAGCCTCTGTCAAACTTTTGGTGTTCAATTTCTGCTTTCTGGAGATGGAGGTTGCAAAACCTTTTCCAAGAGTCAAGCCGGCTCCACTGTGCAATTTAAAATCAGGATGGACTGCAAAGGATGCATCAACGAACCAAGTGATATTGTTGATATAATTCACTTCGAGCGTCAGCGGCAAGTAAAGTGTGCCTTTGAGATAACACAACACCCGCTTGACTTTATTCCAATCATCCTCATTGGGATCTTTAACACGGGTGCACAGAAATGAAACTGCCGTTTGAATGTCACGACGGCAATGAATGGTCACAAATAGCAACTGTGCAACTGCATGATGAAATGCCATCGCCCTTTCTTCATCCAATTTGACTCGATCTTCTTCCAATCTTACGTCGAATAGGTGATTCGCAGCTGGAGTAGGAGTGGTAGAACTGATTACTTCTGGAAACTCTCTGATGATTTTGCGTAGGAATTCAACCATGCTAATTCGAACCTTTCCTCTCGATGAGAAATCGAGGTCCATGCCCAAGTAGTCGTGCTTAAAATCTCTCAACACTCGAACATTGCTGTATATGCCTTTAAACCATTCAATTAGCTTGTCTACCACTTCTTTATTCTTACAAGAGATCTTCAAATTGTCCACATGCCAACAGATGGTGACTTGGACTCCGTCTTCTCCATTTTTGGCTCTTCTAAAATTTCGCATCCCTTTAGTTTTCATGTTGCTGAAACCTGTGCCTTCTTTGTTAGACTTAGAATCTGCCGCTGGCACCGTAAGGTTGGCCACACACGGGTCATATGGATTGAGAGTGAAACCTTTCAATTTGAGATCGGCGACAAGCTTTCTGTAGAATGAAAGCGCTGATTTAAGACATCTGTAGAGCGCCTTCCTCAAAGTTACGTAGAGGATTGCTTCTCCATTTTTCGCATAGGTGATATATTTTCTGTAAATTTGTGGAGCAGTTTCCGCCATCAGCTCAGCCAACTGCCCACACATGACCATATGGACAATGTTGTCCATTTCAGCAAAAAGGTAGGCTCCCGGCAAGTCTATCACCCCAACCTCTCTTTCCTCAGCTGCATCAATAGCCGCTGTGATAAGAACTGAGTCAGTTATGACGGTAGGAGAGGCTGCCTCCTCCTTTGTGAACTCCAATCGTTGCTTCCTACCATTGGCGCAAATTCGTCCCTTGATCTTCCTGCTCCTTTTCTGTTCTAGGAACATCAGCGACTCCAAGGCTTTAACTCTTTCCTCCTTGGTCAAATCATTGTAGTGTTTAGGTGTGAAAGTATCCTGTAGATGGACTTGGCTTAATTCTTTTGTGACGGCATCTTTGCCTTCTTGGCCCCATTTCCTAATGCCTTGTTTGATTGAGAACTGCCTTTTCTCGGCAAACTGAAGCATCACTTTGTGGGTAACCGCAGGCATCAGCTCATCAATCTCTTCATCATAGGCTGGCTTCGGATTCATTCGTAGTAAGTTAGTGTAGTGGAATTCTGGCTCCACTCCCGCCTCCTTCAACTGAAGGTAAGACCACGCTTGTGCATACCCTTTTGTGAGCTTTGGAGGACAATCAATACCCTCCATGTCACCTTCCAACACAACAAACCCAAAACGGTGCAAGTAATCACGACCACGGTTGGCTCTAAGATTGTAAGCTGGTGCTGGTGGTTCCTCCAAGCCTTCGTTAAGCTCATCCACAAGACGATTAATCAATGGATCCGTCAGCTTGTAACTATCTCCCAATGGGTCATACTCTTGATCGGATGGGATCTCAACGTTGAAAGACTCCTCTCTTCTGCTAATGCTGCTTGGAGGTCCATTGGATTCAAAACTGGATTCGTGGAAGCTGGACGAATCACTCCTGTGATCTTTGCTCAAAGCCATGTCCTCACTGAGCTCTGACTCCATCTTGACAGGAGGCGGTGTAGCAGGCGCACTCCTGTGGTCCCCATCGTTTGAGTTTGCGTACAAAGCTGCGCTTGAAGGTCCATAGTATCTACCTTCTTTTGGTTCGCTGGATAGATCAATGACATCATTGAGATCACGAATTTTGTGGTATGATTCTGGCACTGTGACTGTTGGTGCTGGGAATAGGTCCACACTGGGTGGGACCATAAGCGGCGGTTCGTTTGGGTTAGAGGAAGCTTTGAAGTGTCCGATGGTCCTGAGATCCACTCCTGCCATCGAAGGATCTTGATCATCTTCAATGATTTCTTCTCCTCGACCATCGCGGAAGACAATATGTGGGAGTTAATTTTCCATTTTGGCAATAGAATTAATCTTTTGAATGACCCATTTTGGCATTGGCAACGGAGTAAACTGAGGTCGAGTGATCTTTTTCATGGTGTCTAAAGTGTAGAAATAGTAGCTACCCTGGAGGTTGCCGGTGGGGCCCATGCAGATAGTGTCCACCGTGCGTTCAGCTTCTGTATTTGAGGGAGTCCTATCCTCAAACACTTGGCAAAAAGTACCGAAAGGAACTTTGCAGTGGCGTTTGAAATCAAGGGTGGTACCCATCATGATTGCATGTGGGCTGAATACGTCAGAAATACCATTTAAAGATGGAAATGCATTGAGCCACATCACATTAAATATAATGCCACCAATAATCAAACAAGCAGGAAGTGCAGCAAAAGGTAAAGTTGATCGTAGTGCCCGAAAACGTTCTTTGACTACTCTTATTTTTCTTTCTATCTCAGGTGCGTGTTCTGCTGCCTCTGTAGTATTCAGATCAGTAGAGCCTAGCAGACCACGAACTGGATCGAACTGGCCATCTGCCAGTGCAGTAATCACTCCCAGGCCTCGGTTATTGTAGATACGAATGACATTCCCCAGTGCTTTTCCCAAATTAGCTGCCAATAAATCGTTCATGTACTCGACAGTCACTAAATCGATTTTTCTGGACACAGTCAACAGAAAAAGTAGTCCCCCCGCAAACATGATGTCTGCCATGACAACCACATTCCGATTCCTCTCATAAATCCGTTGTGGAATCTTGACATAATTGGCAATTACTGGAGCCGGGCTTTGATGGACAGTCTTGCCTTTGAGGGTTGCAAGGTCTGGTCCAAAAATTGTGTAAGCATTGGAAATATCTTGCACAGTAAAAGGTACATTTTTGATATAACCCAAACGTACCATGGCTTTAAAATCTCTTTCAGATGGAAAGCCCAACATGTGGAGGGCGTCTCTAGCCACTTTGGCGCGCTTGATTTCCCTCTTTGTGAATCCTTCTAGGTTCTCAGCCACTGTTGCCACTTGGGCGACCTCTTCAGTAGCACCATACTCATCTCCAGCCTTGTAGGCCCTGGTGATGTCGGTGGTCAGAACCACTTCGCCCGGACGAGCTTGTCCCAAATCATAGTAATAGAGGCCATCCTCACTTTGGCCGAACTCCAGGTTCCCACCTTGCTCACAGTGGACAATGAACCTATTATTGGTAGCACTGTCAAAGGTGACCCTATGAGTCTTCACAATTTTTGCCAAAGACAATATATTTGCCAGGGACCTTTCATCATGCCATACATCTTCAATTCCTCTGAATTTGCCTTCAAGAGTCACGCGATTAGTCCCTCCATTAGTGTGGATCAAAGAAGGCCTATCTGCGACTCCCAGCTCACTGAGCAATGTCGCATCATGAAACACGTTGCAGGTGGATTCACTGTCGAGGAGGATCCAAGTTGATGGGATTGCTCCAGCCTTCTTTTTGTTGAAAAAGGCAAAATTCTCCTCCACACTTCTGTCATCTTCCAAAGAACTGTTCCCCCCTCGTGGCAGCAATGCAGGCATTCCACCAGACAAAGAGGAGTCACTATCACTATCTTCATTGAGCCTGGTAGCCGGGGTCACAATGAAAGGTGGCTCATTCGGATTGCGCCTTTCCCTACTGGCCAACTCTTGCACTAGGCAAGGATTTTCCACATGATATGTAGCCGCGACGTCTTGGATCGTTCTCTCAATCACTCCCATTGGCACTCCCCTATTCACGAAGGTAAAATCTTCCTCTTCCAATTCGTAATCAAGAACCATTGCAAATACCCTGTTGGTGTGAGGGTCGTACTGCTTTCCCGGTGGCAACACTACCTGACCAGACCTGGTATAGGTCACAGAAGACACCTCGCTCGCAACCAATCTAGATCTGTCTCTGGACACCGACAAAGGAATGGAGCCCACGGTCGTTGCAGCCACATTCTTCTCTGCACTAGGCTTAGCCGATTCTTTTTCAGACTCTGGTTTCTCATCAGACTCGACTGTAGCATTTGTTGACTCGCCCTTTCCTTGATTTTTCTTTTTCTTGGGACAGTCGTATGCGTAATTCCCATTCTCGTTGCAGTGCCAGCAGTTGATGTGCTTTAGATCTTTCTTCGCACCTCCACCTGCGCCTGATGTAGTGGTCGTCATGGCCACGCCTTCACCTTGTTTGTAGTTGCCGTACTGTTGTTGACGAGGTTGATCCCCCTCCCATTTACTCAGAAGGTTATAAGCATCCACAACCGTTGTAGGATAGTGGTCAATTCCCATGGTGTAGTTATTTTTTAAATACTTCACAATGTTGCCATGCCTCTCTTGATGAGCCGCCTTGAGAAACCGCACCGCCAGGAAAGACTCTTCTGCCTTGTACATGGCCTTTTGCACTAGTTCTTTGATCTCCTCCCCCACGGTAGCATCATCGAATAAAGCGGCGAAGCCCTCTTTCATCATGAGAGTTGACATCTTGACATCATCGTCCTCCTTCTTTGGCTTTGGATCATCATACTTGATTTTTATGAACAAACCGTCCTCCAACTTGACTCGGGTAGACTTCTTCCCCTCTTCATCATCATCCAGGTTGGTGGTCACAGTAGCCGTCCTTTCCCCCAACTCTGCAATTTTTCTATCCACGAGCTCATTTGCCAATTTGTCCATCCACTTCCCCACAAGTACTGGGTGGCAACCGAGTCTTCCCCCCGATTCATGCACCACCTCCTTGTACACCTTGAACGTATTGTAATATTGTTCATCTGACATTCCCCTCGTCTGAGAGCAAGCGTAAAAACTAGCAACTCCAGTCTCCAGCGCATCACAGATGTTCTTCTGCTCCTCAAAGTTATAAATGAGGGCTTTCATGGCCTTCATTAGCGCAAATACGTCGACCTCCCTCTCCATCCTCTTGAAATCTTTCGAGGCTTCCAAGTTTCTCCTCAAATTGGGCGTACACTGCCCTATGATGAGCCCATACGCCTTCTTGAGGTAGACGTCATAGCTCATTTCCCTTTCTACAAACTTCTCAAGCTTGATAAGGAAGATCTTCCTCACAACTGCGTTCTCGCCTTCTTCCTCCGGCTCTGTCAGCATCGGCAGCAGAACTTGCTCCCCCTCCTTCAAAGATATGACAACCTCTTCGGCGACGTCATCAAAGTTCTGACAAATGTAGGATATCACCTCTCTCATTGTCTTGCAATGAAGCTCCGCGTGCTGGGGCTTGCCCATATCAAATATGTGTCCATAAAGGTTGGTGTTTTCATCAGCTCTCCCCTTGAAGGTGGGAGCAATGGTAGATGCAACTCCTCTGCTGCCGCCACCTCTTCCTCGACCGCCGAACATCCGACCGCCATACAAACCAGCCCCCCTTCCACTGGAGGCTTGTTGGCTACTCATACTGGTCACTTATACACCACTGCAGTATGTGCTCTTGTGTTGAATACTATTATTTAGAATTGTTTTGAGGAAACTGACATCCTAGCTCATTTAGGATGCCATGTTCAATTGCTATTTCTTGCTGGATCAGACAATTCTAAATAATGAGTTATTTTTCTACATGTATGGTATGTACACTAGGAAGCTTAGCTTCCATATCTTATGCAGCTACAGCTGCAAGCCGAGGAGAGAACAACAAATAATTTTTGTGTTCTCCAACAAAAACATAATCTGCCTTTCAAAAATGCTATGTACCAATTAGGCTAGTTACCTTCAAATTACTTTTAGTTTAAAGGCTTAGCTACCAGTTACCAGTAAGTAGATAATTTTATCATACCTAGTATGATCACTCTATTACTCTCTATTGCAACAAATGGTCATTTTCTACCATACCAATTTTTACAATTATTCCAGTATTTCCCTATGTTATCTTCTTTTCAACTGAGAGTAGTAGTACCCAAACATAATATGGCTAAATTCTCATCTTAATGACCTTCACTATTGTTTTTTACTGCTCTTTGCAAGAACTAGTTTGTAGCTTTGAGAGAACCATGACAGGAAGAATTTTCAAAGTGACCAAGATAGCCCTCTTTCATCTTCTTTTCTGCTCTTTGATTGCTTGTGAAATGGGTTTATATGCTCTGTGAGGGTCTATGAGGTTCTGATGCAATCCACTTTTGTCTTGTGAAATTTGCAATGCACAGGCACATTTTTTGCATTGTTGCAAGTTATGATGGCTGATTTTTTATTTTTTTTCAACAATGGCCATGGCCTTTGGTTTGTTGTTTGATGATGAAAAGGAGAGAATCACTCTTTGAAATGATGTAGACAACAGTCTCAATAGCTCTGTACCAATTTCTCTGTACCACTTGGTACAAATTTTAGGATTGTCAAATTTTTCTACCTTCCCTTTTTAATATCATATTGTTTTTAAATTTTTATGTCCACTTATGCACAGTGTGAACTGTAGTCCCAATATCTTTTTTCTAGTCCCAATAACTCACAGCACGCTTTTTTCTAGAGAGTCCCATCAAATGACTGTAAGGTATTCTCCTTGGTACTTAGGTAAGTACTTACCTCTAGGCTACATAGGTATTTAGGTATGTAGGGACATTATTAACTATCTAAGATTATTATTACTTGGATCCATTTCTCACTAAGTACTACCTAGTACTTTGCTGTAATTAACCTACTAACCTCCCCCCTTTACAATTAAAATTGTCTGACCATGGGGCTACAGTTCTGCTAACTTCCAGCTCACAATCTTAGCAACCACCATCCTCATAAGAAATTGACCACTCTTACTGTTACCAGGGAGGATCTAGGTAATGTCAATGGCAGGTGATTTCCTATGGCAACAAAATTTGCTGAGATTGTAGAACCTAAAGTTGGTGGATTGGTAGCACCACAATCAGTATTTCATTATTTTGAGTTGGAGATATTCTAATACAATAGCATGATATTATATATTATGCAGGAGTACTATGCACATTCAGTATTCATACAATACATATTGATCAATCCTGTTATTATTTTTTTCTGCCTTGGTTATGTACGTGTATTATTAATTTTTCTAATGTAAATAGGTATTTTTTTACATTTTAATCTTGGTAAAGACAAAAAGATACTGGCAAAGTTTTTCATTATTGCTAAAGAAAAAAGATATTGGTACAGAAGATATTGGGACTGTTGTCCAAAATATTTTTTGCTCATCATATGTTACCACATTGATCACACCTGCTCACACTGTCCAACCTCATGACAGCAAAGAAACTCTAAATCTGTTTGAAGATCTTTGAAGAACTAACAATTGTCACTCAACTCTACCACATGAGTTCTACATGTAGATAGTTTTAAATTGTTGATACTCTCTTATCACTATTACTACTTCTTTATTACTACTGGCAGTTGTGTGAAAGGCAGTCAAGTGCTTTGTGAACCCTAATTTCACTCATCTCTGTATGAATGTATTATTCCTATGTATCAAGAAGCTAACATGTCTTATCACAGGGGTTCAGGGTTTGCCCACTAATACAAGCATGAGATTTAAGCACAAGTGTTTGAAAACATACTTTTTGTGAATTTTAACACTATGGTATCATGTATACTATTGTGAAACTAGTAAAATTGCCTAAAAATGAAACAGACATATGGAGATGGCTGAAATTTGTCATTTGAATTAACACCAACCTGAAATTATCACCCCTTGTATCTCAAAAAGTATTTGGTTGTTTTCAAAACCCTTGAGACACAAGCAAACTGAGAATCAGCAGAAAAGGCATACAGTACATCTAGGTAAAAAATGATTCCCCCATACAAAATCCAACCACTTGTCTGCCTTCCACACAACTGCTGGTACCCTCTCTATTGCAATAGATTGCAACAAATGGTCATTTCTCTATATTCATTTTTTAGATTCTTCCATGCATTTTCCATCACCTTTTTCAAATGATTGAGAGTAGTAAGAACAGTACTAGTATAGTAAGTACATTATTCAAAAGTGGCAGCTGCAATCGACACCCCAAATGGTTACATGCTGTATTTTGTCCCATTTCTAATCTTTCTTTGGTTCTTCTGTTTCATTAAAATTGATTTTCAGGTTTAAAAGATTGGTATCAACCAGCATCTTTCTTCATAGTTAAAAAGCAATTCAAACTGTGTTTTTACTAGACTGTTAGATGTAGTTACAATTTTCCTTACTTCAACTCTTCTTCCATTCATTATCATTCTTATGGCATTTTAATTTTAGAATGTTCATTTATACTTTTGTTATGAAAGATAATCATCATTTAGAACTTTGAAAGTGAAACCAACTATGTTTTGTATTAAAAATGTTTGTTGGTGAAAAAATATATCAGCTCACAAGCTTATTGGTAGAAAAATAATTCATTTTGAAGCTTTTTTGTCAAATTAATTGCCACTCTAAATGCAACAGAAACTATCAACTGCAACACCAACTGCATAAGAAATTTTACAGGTTAGTTGTCTAAACACATTTTCAATTGGTAGGGTTTTAATACAAGAAATAATTTGAGATGCTTGATATTTCTATTACCAAAGGGCTCTTTGATTCAAAAATATTTCATTTGGTAAAAACATTGATTAAATGAGAAATCACAAGCTGTACTGAGTATTCATGTATCTTGTTTAATACTTTTTATTCAAGTTTTAGTGTTGTTTTTTTCATTAGAAATTTTAAGGTCACTGATATGAGACTACATAGTTTGGTATATTGCTACAAAAAAGTACATGTTTGTCTTAGTAAGATTATTCATTTGTGCATATGTCTTTGGGGAATCCCATTTGTTAAATGACAATTATTTTATTGAGGATTGTCCATTAGTACTGAAAGGAGGAAGAACTAATCAGATTGCAGCACTACTGCTTGGATTAAAGATTCACAGTAAGATTGTATTAATTCCAAGCAAGGCACATCACGTTCGTCTTCTTTCCCAATCGGCAAGCTTCCAGAACAATGACATCCAAAGCGCCTACTTACTACTTACTTACAAGGAGTGTAGGAGTTCCCACATGAAAGTAGTTACGTGTTATCGAGCAACTCGGCATTGCAAAACTTGAAATTTACACTGTAATTTCTTTCTTTTGTAAGTATTCTTGCTCATGGCCGCCTTTTTCCTTTCGTCTTTGGCGGAAATCTTGCGATTCTGGCACTTATTCGTTTGGTCAACGCTTCCCTTTATTGGGGGCTTGTCCTCGTTTAAGTTGCTTTTGAAGTCTCATCCTGTTTTGCTTCCTGTTCGTCATTGGAAATTTTTTCTTTTGTTTTGATCCCCTCTTGTCATTGTTTTTGTGTTTCCGGGTTTTGGGTTTTTTATCCCTACCTACCTTGCTTCTCCTGTGTTGTTGAAACGGTTTGCCGGGTAATATTTACATGATTCAGAGGAATACCTCTTTACTGGCTTCGACGTCCCGAACCTGGGCTCCGTCTTTACTGGCACGACATTCCTAATCACTGGCTCTGTCTTTCTTCTGGCAAATGCAGGACCATGAGTTCTCGCAAGTATTCGACTTCTAGGTCGCCTCCGTCAACCGACGTTGCTGTCCTCCAGCGTACTTTTATGACGCAAAAGCATGGTTTCATGGCAAATGTGCAATTCTTGGAATCACCTGCTTGCATGGGATTCATTTATGTTGATAGGAACAATTGCGTCAAAACCGCATTGTCTCCACGTCTCCTTCATGATAACACTGGAACCTTGCGTTCTATTATCGCTTCGGCTTCCGATGAACTTCTGTGCCCTATCCAGTTCAATCCAGATAGCTTGCACTTCATGTTTAACATCAAGAATGCTAGGAATGTCAATCAGGCCGATTGCCTGGCTGGCAGTACTATTACGACGGACAAGTTTACTGCTAATACTGCGTGGAAAGACATCGAAGTTACCCTCTACTTGGTTCCCAGGATCCTCCCTATTTTCTTTGGGCAGGATGTTATCGAAGGCCTTTTGGATGATCAAAACTTTGCAACCGCATTCAAGCAATCATACGGTGATCTCGGTGCTTTCTGGCTTGCCACAGCACAGGATTGTGTGCGCAATGATAATGAACTCAACCAGGCCTGGGCATCGGTCGACGACACCGCTCGTGCTCAGTATCTCCCAACCCAACCTGATGTCAAGATCAGTGATGATGGTGTTTATGTGAATGCATTCCCGCTTACGGACTTTTCCTCTCCTGAGGCGAAGGATCTTTCTTCCTTCTTCCAACCGGCCGTGGTTACACCACCTGGGGGCCAAGCGATTTCTCAACAACAATTACAAGTTGTTGTTCAAAAAGCCAATACCGATGAAATGAAACGTCGGCGCAATTTGGAGCATCTCACTAATCAAGCCATGTTTTTGTGTGGTGAAATCGACTTCAAGACCAAGTCAATTAAAAACTTGTCTATCCCCACCAATACGTCCGCCTATACTGAAATCAATAAAGGCTCAGAGTCTGGCTGGCGTGTCCTCACCTTTCGTCGCCATTTAAGCCGGTTGGCCAAGGAGACTCACTCTGGTGGGCATTCTCTTGGAAGCCTTCAGAGGGCCAGAACTATGACGAACTTCAGCAACATCCTTTGCACTTTGATCCTTGGTGGTCGTTGGAAACAGGAATTCTTTGACGATTACGACAAGGAAGATGCTGCGCTTCACCCCGGTGCATTCTTGCCACCTCGCAAGAAGGGTGAGGAATTGTCTCGCCAAGCGACCTTTGATGAGATGATGAGGGAAAATGAGGATGCTCTCGACAAAGAGGATACTCATAAGATGAAGAAACGATCTTTACTCCCAAAAACATATGTTGTTGCCACTCTCATGAATGTCGAAGAGATGATCTCAAACATGCTGATGATTCCTGAAGTTCTTTTCGTCCACCCACCTGCCGCGGGCGCTACAACTACGCCTTTGTTTCATGGGCTCTTGCTTTGCTTTTACTAGTTCATTGTCTCGCCAGTGGTTCGTGATTTGATCCGCAAATTTTCAAATGAAAATCAACATTGGTCTGCATACCTTCATCAGCAATTGGATAGAATTGTTTGTTACTGTGCACGTGCTGGTCAGGATACCGGTGTCACCGACGCCATTCAGCAAAACGACATGTCTAAGGTAGATTTGCAATATTTCGACAAGGCAGTCGCAACTTTGCTCGATATGGAGGAGGATGTCAAGCGCTGGATTCGCTATGAGCAACCCTGCCAGGTTTGTCCTTCTTGGGTTCCAAATCATGTACGTGCGAAGAAGTTCCGTTCTGAGAAAGAACCAACATCTACAAAGCACACTGGCTCTGCTGCTCCAAATGCTGGTTCCCAGCCCGGAGTAAACCCAGCTGGTACTCCTTCCGTGACTCCTCCGGCCACTTCCCCCGGCCAGAACGGTTCTTCTTCGGCCGGTCGTGGAGGTCGTGGAGGCCGTAGTGGTCATGGAGGTTGTGGAGGTTGTGGACCACGTGACAGCAAGACTCTAGGATGTCTCTATGCTATTGATGCATCTACTCCTGCGTTGGCCCCTTCTCTTCAGGATCAACACTGTGAGAACTGGATGACTGTGGGCAAATCTTGTGATATCATTCAAGGGTCTTGTCCAAAAATTCATGGCAGATTTGATTCCATGCATAACCCAGCGAAGCAGACTCAATTGGAGTATGTTCGCCAAAACCAGCCTAGGGTCTGGTTCAACAATCGTGCTGTGCACAGCCTAGAGGGAGAGGATGCGAAGCTTCTAGGAGACTCTACTGGAATCACATCGGGTTAGTTCGTCATTCCACAAACTTCATTCCTTGGGTTTTGTTCGTCACCTCATGCATGACATATGGAATATTGTTCACTTGTTTTTGATCTAAAATTTAGATGCTATCACATCAGCAGAGGCTTGTGCTCTTGCCGCACACAACCTCTTTCATAAACCCGTTACTAGTCAAATCAATCCGTCACCTACATCTCGTGTCACTAGTATGCCTAATCCTAACAAGTCTACTAGCAGCAATAAAGCTATTGCTCCACCATCAGCTACAACAGGTAAGAAATACCCAACACAAACTGAGTTATTCCGTCGTTCGTTTGCTCCTCGGGCAAATCTCCATTTTAATGTCAATGCGTCAAGTGATAATGCTATATTCTTTGTGGTGAGAGATAATTGGCTAGCTCCAAAAGATCTCAGAAGTCTTCAAGATTCATATGATCATTACAACGAAATGATAACAGAGGTACAACGTCTTTGCCATATTGATTTTTCTCCCATCACCGAGCCTAAGAAAGATTACGCAAACCAGTCAGACATCTCAAGGACTTTCATAGACCAACTTACTGCCTGCGCCATCTACTATGGCCTGGACTTTGGTCTGGTCATGCGCTACCTGGGAGGAGAATACACAGCACAATGGAGAGATACAGAGCGCATCCTAGCTGAGGTTCAACCCCACATCTCTACTCAAGATTATGAAGATATGAAATGAATTCTTGAACATGGTACACCAGCTGAACTGAAACTCCAAGAGAAACTTTCCAACAAGCATAGATTCATGGACCGTGGAAACCTCCCTTCGGTGGATCGAAACCCTGAAGTTATTGGCCCTCTCCTCAACAAAGAAGAAAAACATTCACATGTCATTCCGTTTGCATCCTGGGTCTTGCGTTTTTCCTCAAAAGCACACCACGTCCCTCAAGGTCTGGTGCTAAAGGAAGGAAAAAATCCACGACTTGTATGGGACAGCTCAACAAAAGTTTTGCCTGACGACATTACAATGAATGAATCAACGCCCACCAAAAACGAATCAGCTATCACATTTGGATATATATTCATGTCCTTTTTGATTTGGCTCTATAATTGTCGAGTTCAATTCCCTGATCAAGAAATTTTTCTGGCTTATCTGGACATCAAAGCATGTT
>JALLOT010000946.1:0-18623 GCA_036939595.1 Thalassiosira livingstoniorum
AGTACTTAATATGATTTAACTAAAGCAATGACTATGATTTGCAAAGCAACCTCAAACCTGACTTGATGTCCCTTGTTTTGTCTCTTGATTCAAAGCCAAAATGTCACTGATACAAGGCTAAACACACCACTTAAACAATGCGGTTTGAGCATCTAACTATCATATTACTCACCATGAATCCAACAAGTTGTATCTTATTTTCTCTTTTTCTTAGTGTTTTTTTTCAATTTCTCCACTTATCATGTTACTATTATCCAATCAAGTTTTGTGACCGTTTGGGAGCACAAAAAATTGGGATAGTTTCTTCTCCTGTTTCCCATTTTTGTTGATTTTTCACCACACAAAGAAAACATACGGTCTCAAGTCTCTATAGCACCAAATTATAGGCAGCAATCATCTTACCAAAAACTTATTCAATTATTATTTCATTGAGAAAATAACAATTCTCAAAAAATACTTTACACTAATTAGCACATCTTTCCCAGAATGGCTAACTTTCTTATCCTAAAATAAATTCATGCCAACAATCATTTATGACCCTACTTACCTATTACCACCATTTCATGACTCAAGAAAAAATGAGCATTAAGTTGGAATTTTAAACTTGATCATTTTAAATTATGAATTTGATGTTTTAGGGGGGCATATGCTTGTCCACTTGATTCATATAACTTCAATTAGATTCATCATTATTACTACAAAAAAGTAATTTGCATATATGTCTCTGTGTGTGTGTGTGATTGTGTATCACATGTGTCTAATTTTGTGTTGAGAAAAGATGGCATGATCATGATTCATATTTGTAGTAGAAAAATAAGAAATTCATTTGATATGTAAAAATTTTAATCAGTTACACATGGTCTCCTTTTTCATATTGATAAACAAGAAAACTTATATAATATGACTTTTTTTATGACATGCCTCTTGTATATTGGATGCTTACACCTTAACATTGCTCATAGATTCTAGTTTTGTCTTTATTTTAAAGTGAGTATCAAATTTATACTTGATATTTGTACATTATTGAATATAGCAATTTGTTTGAAACTATAACATATAGTGCACCTACTTTAGTAATAATTGAATTTCTTTCAGCTTAAAAGTTCAAATGCCATAGCTGTGTATGGTCTCTGGCATCTAGAATTTGCATTTTTTGTCAATTTGACACCCCTGATTCATAATATGATGTCTGTTCTTCAGCCTTTGATGTGTTTGAATGATAGAAAATTTGAATTCTACACATCAAATTTAATGGAAAGCTACATTAAACAAATGCATCAAGCTGAAAAACATTAACTTCTTACCAGGTATTTTCTATTGCTGGATCATAGTAGTAGCAAGGGTGCTAACAGAAGACATGGTAATGAGCATAGAGTCTATAAGTCTAAGGCTAAAATTAGGGTTGACTGCTTGGTAAAACATCTGGCACATCAACTATACACCATATCCTATTTTTGTACCTTGGGTTATATTTTACACCCATTGGGTGTTACTTTTGTTCTAGAACTTTTTCTCTTCCCCAATGCCTTCTACTCCCAAAAGATCCAAATATCATAATATTGTGTGTTGGTAGTATTTTCAAGCTAGTAAAAAGGAAGTACACTAATGCTATGCTATTTTCTCCAATATATTTGATTTCTACCAATGTCATTCCTGCAAGTTAATTATTATCTAGATACACTTACAAACAAAAACTCTGCTCAATGTCCCCATGATTGGAGACAACTGAGATAGTGCTTAAACCACAAAACACAATCACTATATTCTATAGTGGCATGTAATTGTGTCTAGCTTCATATTATATTTATATTTTTGGTATAGTAGCATGGAAAAATTTCTAGCTTCATAATATATTTATTTTTTTGAACTCTGATAATCAGTGTATAAAGTGAAAATATGTTTTACAGATTATTCCCAAAATAGCAGCAGTATTCAATGTACATTGTAAACAAAAGTGACACAGAGAGAAAACTACAATCACAACAGTAAACATACCAGTAAATTTTCTCAAAATATCATTGAATATTTTTCTCATAATGATGCACCTAATTTTCTCATAATGATGCACCCTAACACACAATTGTGAAAAGACCATAATAGTTAGTTTTGATGGAGCTAATCATTAGAGAGGGCACCAGGATACCCCAAAGTTAATTTTTTTCTCATCCAACAAAGAATTTGTACAATAATTTTCTTTGAAGCTATAATTTTTGAATCTAGTCTTCTTTGTGCTTATCTTTTGAATTTATGTTAAAATTATTCATTGAAATACTCAACTAAAAAACAATGTGGCACCAATTCTCTTATTTCTGAACATGGGTTTGACAAAAACTTTTTGTATTACCTCTGAGAAAAATAATCTCAAATTACACACTCATTCCAAAAATTTAGATATGGAATCAGTTTTTGAAGTGTCATTCCCCTTTTAGTTTTCCTCCAACATAATGATATTAAAGGATTTGATGCAGTAAGTATTGTAGATACCTGGATTGAGAAAAAATTTTTGTGCTTTCTCTCTAAAAAGACAAGGATCTTAAACTAGCTTCAAAAGTACCAACCAGGCGGTACGTATGGTATGGTACTTATAGTAGTACCGTCCATAATAATATAAGACCTGATAAAACCAAATGTTACTCATGACATCATTTTGAGTACTTGTCACATATGGGGTATTTGGTATCAAAACAATCATGATTTTCCACTCTTTTCAATGGTAAATGGTGAAGAGTCATTAATTAAAATGTCCTATTGCTTAAGCCATTGCTTATCCAGAACATTGATGAAAACCAATTGCTCGCACTTTTGCGATAAGTCAAGCGATGTGTTTTCCCCGTCCTTACGTTCGACATTGACCAATACCAAAAGTGACCGTAAAACACCTACACGTGTAATTTATCTAACAACAGTAAATTTCAATGACAGACGTCAAAGAGAAATTCAGTGGAACTTTCTGGTGAGTCATTGTGAAAATTTCCCCTTTGGGTTTTGGAGAATGCAATTTTACTACGTCCTTACGTTATCGCATTGACGAAAACCAATCGTGAGTTGCTCTGTGTTGGCCAACGAAAAGCAACTTGCTTTTCGTTAAAAACACCGGCTCATAACCTGATATTACATTTTTGACGAAAAGCAACTCGCTTTTGGTTTTCGTCAATGTCAACGTAAGGACGTATTTTCAGCGAAAAGTGCAACAAAAACACGATTGGTTTTCGTCAATGTTGTACATAAGCATCAGCTTGAGTGCTTGAAAATGCGATGGCACAGCCTGGCACAGCAGAATATCAAACATAATTCTTTTCTTGGCTCCCCAACCTCCCACATATTTAGCTCCTCTTCTGCCCTGCGGGCTCCTCCTGAAAATATTTTAATATTAATGGAAGTAATGTTTTTTCTACAACACGAGCATGCTTTCTGTATCTGATGCTGGTATTAATGAGCCAAATCCACCAATAACCTGACATATTGCTGAAGCAGGTAAAGGTGACATGTCCATGTGGAGCTTTTCAGTTTCTAACTACAATACTTACTCATAAATGATTTCTGTGGACATTCATTGGTTAGAACCGAGCTCATAAATTTATGAGAAAAAAATCCTCTTTTTCATTGCTTTGACATTGGTTTTGGTGTTGGCTTTAGGTTTTGATGTATGTTGTGAGTGAGAGGATGAGTGAGCAGTGGGTGTGTGAGTGTGTGAGTTAGTATGAAGTGGTGCATAGTAGATGTGTGATCTGATTTGTGTATGATGGTTGAAGCCATGTATCTGAATCTGAAGTGTTTATTTTTTGGACTTCTGAGTTTTAGTGTTTGTATTCAATTTGAAGTTGACATTGCAACAAAGTGTTGCATTACTTCTGGAGTTGAATTCACAGCTTTAAAGAAACAAATTTTTGTCTGTCTTGATTTTTGGTTACAAAAGTTACAATTAATACACAACATTCAACTGGAATTCTCAAGAGATAGACTAAACACAATGTACTGTCAAACAAAGCACAATTTTGATTGATGTGAAATGAAGGCTCAATATAACAACTGCTATTCCACTTAAATTTGAAGCTTCAAGTTTTGTCTCAAACTGGCAAGGACTCACCATAGAGCTGAAAACACCTTGATTTTGGGAAAATATAGAGTAGCAATTATGTTACCTGATAAAAAGCAACATTTTCAGACTTAAGCTAAGCTTGTTAATCATGCTCCTTGGTACTGATTCTTGAATCACATTTCTTGTATTTATATCAACCTATTTGTTAGTGTCTGATTTCTGATTTCTTCATATGAAAAATGTATTTTAGAAGATGATCCTGTGAAGATTGTTCAGATTTCAAGCAAGATCTACACATAAATGTCTTCAAATCTAAGCATTTTTTATGAGAATGGAGAAATACTTTATGCAAATAAACAATTCAAGTTTAAGCTCCAAATTTAGAGGCACAGTTTTGAGAATAAGATAAATGAAAGGATGGACAATTTTGACCTGATGACCCCTTAAAGTTAAAGGCACCTCGGACACCCTAGAGTCAAGCTATGACAGTTTTCTGAGTCAAAAGGAGACATTTTTTCACTATATGCAATGTCAATGACATAAACAAAGATAACACATATTTCTTACTTTTAAAATGTTGCTGATAATATACAGTGGTTGAGAACATTGTAGGAGAAAAGAGGAGAAAAGAGGAGAATGGAGGAACATGGTGTAAAATGGAGGGAAAAATGAAACAGAGAAAATCTTCCTCTGTTTACATGATGGTATGTTTTTTTAACATTACTTACATTGTTTTCATCATAAAAAATTCTCATGATGACAAGACTTTGTTGCTTAAAAATACTACATCTTGGGGGATGAAAATATCTACAATAGATAATTCATAATTTTGTCAAATATCATCAAATCATTAACTTTTTCAATTCACGGTATGTTCCTGATTTTTATGTAAACACATATTACTGGTAATATAGATGTTCAGTCTGAACACAAGATGCCAGTCACCATGCTTACTGTGATCAACAAAACAGGAACATCATACTACATGCAAAATTTTTCTCTCATTACTCTGTAATGTTTCTGAATGGAAATGCAGCCATGAAAGATTTGTATTTTGCTAAAAATCACAAGGAAAAAATATTGTAATTATCTTCTAGGGACTGCATATTTTTTATAGAAAAACAGTGCCCCAAAATGCAAAGCTGTCTTAAAAACAAATTCTCAATCCCTTTTGACTTCTGACACCATCAGACTTTTCTTTTAACAAAAATAGTGTCAGTCAAATTTTTTGGCATGTGATTAAGAGCTTGACACCAATAATTTGCAAGTACTAGCAATAGACCCTAAATGACCTTCTTGCTGTTGACTTTGGCAATCTGAGGAGAGGTTCATATTCAAAAACTCATATGAAATTAGTACAAAAATCTTATGTGTTTTTGTATGAACAAGGTTGCTCACATCAGCATTTTACATGTTTTGCCCTTAACAATTTGGCCTCAAACATCCACAATCAAGCCTTTGAAGTTTTTCAGTGTGAGCCACCACTTCTAATTGCCAACTACACAATACCATCATATGACTGCCATGTACCCTTAAATAGACCTATTCCTAATCAGCTGCTCACTCCTAATGGTTCTGTTAATGGCAGATAATTTCAGTATAGACCAGCAGCAGTTAAGGAGATATGGATTGAAGTTGGGATCCGCTGTTCAAATATTTTTATCAGACAGTAGCAAAAGTTCCAAAAAGAAAATATTTCCATTGGTGTGGACATTTTTAGATTTAGATGTTACAAATGTATTGAGCTGCAAGAGGTTTTTTGCATCAATGATGACATTGGTGCAAAGATATTGAAAAGCCAAAAAAATATTAGTGCCCAGATTGATTCTTACATTGGCTGTTAACATTGAATGCAGCAATTGAGTGAGAGCAAGATAGAGAAAATCGTGGAAAAAAAGACAAGGATACACATTAGAAACTTACCAATGAAAATGTTGTTTAAGTTTCATGGGTTGGGACATGCCACAGACTCCCTCCCAACTTCCTCCACCATTGCTGAAATCTAGTTCTTCACTTGATTGCTTGTTCAAGGGTGACACAACAATAAAAAGACCACGAGGACAAAAGGGGTTACATGTCCATGAGAAAAATAATCAAAACAAAAGAACTTATCCCTGAATCTCACCTCAAACCAGAGATCTGAAAAAGAGCAGAGAGTTCTTTTGACTCAGACTGTGTCAGGTTGACACCATGACTTCTCTGAATGTAGCATTTAACATCACCTGTATAATCAGTTGTGATGGAAGTCATGTCAGAACTTGGTGGACCTTGCTTTCATCATAAAAAGCATACGTTCTGATGTTGGCATCATTTTGGATACTGAATGGCAGTAGTATGCCAAAATCTGAACTTTTTGTATCAAAAGATTGACTGAATTACTGTGGCTACACTTAAAATGGAGACTTTGCCCAGGCACAGCTCCTAAATGCACAGTTTTTGATTGAACATCATTTTCCCAGTATTGACAGAGCTTCTTCTGCAACAATGTTACTGACAAATTTCTTAACCAATAACTGTGGTTGGGGTCCATTTTTGGAGATGGCTTGAAGCTAGTTTGAATCAGTTTTTAACCAAAAATAGCAATAAGACTTTGGTTTCAATCCAGGACCTTTAAATTGGATAATTTTCTAAGTTGAAAATTTTCCTAAACTTTTAGCATGTAACAATTGTAAGGCTTTGATTTTTTCAGATTTTTGAATTTTCTTTACTTTTAACTGCAGACAACTCAAAATGTAATTGAGACAACTCTCTGAATATTTTTATGGCCCAGCCCCTCATTGGAGCCTGGAGATACAGCTGGTTTTGGCCTTTTGTCCCAGATACTGTTATTTCAATTCCTATGTATTGATATACATATGGGAGTTATGATCCTTTATTAAGTTTATTCATCACCCAAAGAAAAATGTAATACAGGCAATGATCTCCTTGACAATGGAGAGAAAAAACAGCCACCATGGGATTCTTGACAATATAATTTTCAATGACAATTGGGTCCGTCATGGAGAAAGGTTCATTATTTGACAGCATATTGAACACAGATTTGATTGATGCACCTACATCCTCAATAGACTTCATGATCATTTGATGATTTGACCATGTCTGCATGCACTGCAGACTGCCATCAATAGTGAAATTGAGCCAGTTCAAACAGAGATCCTGCAACAAAAGCAATGAAAGTGATGACATGGAAGCTCCGCTCCAATTTGTCAGTGGATTTGGTGGCAAGAACATCTGAGCACTATCATTGTAAAATAATAGTGAACAAATTGTCATAAGGATTTATCTCATGATCTCCTACAATTAGCATAATATATGACTAGTTTAGTTGTTGTAAGTATCTTAGTTGATAAAGACCTCAGAGATGATGCCAAACACCATTGGGTTGCCACAATAAGATAGATTGAGGAATCAAAAATTTGCTTTCATCATTGCCATGGTTACCAGTCACCATAATACATCATGAGTCTTGCACTTGGTGTGCTGGCGAGTTGGTTTGATGACTTTTTTGGAGAGAAGCCAAAGCACCACCATACATCATATTTTTGACATGGAACTACACATTCAATACTTTAAATCATAATTTCTACCTGGTTCTATCTACAATAGTTACCATCAGGGGGAAACCAGCTGTACAACTGTGATTGCATGAAAAATCTGCCCTCTTCAACCTTCCGTTTTCTGACAAAATGTTTGTTGTTGTTTTGCAGTGACTTTTCTTCAGTGTTTTTTTACTCCACCTGCATTCTTTGTTGTTTTTGGAGACCTGGCTCCATCAGAACTTAGATGACATGAACACTTTCACCCAACATGTGTCAGATTGATTGGGAAAATGGTAGATCCCAAAGGCTTGCAATGTCATTGGCAATTCACAAAATTGTCTCGATCAAAATTTCTGATGGAATATATTGTTACTTGGGGTTCTAAATAAATTACCATACTTGGGGCATCACAATAAAACACTTGGCTGAACAATAGTAACAATGTTAGAATGATTCTTCCTACGAATAATAAAAACTTACAAAATTTTTCTAAAAGTTAGATAAGTACAATGATTCTAAGATGTCCTGCCCTCCACAGCCAGTGAAAGTGGCATGTGACCAGATTCCAAGAAGACATCATCTTGGAAAAACGAGTGTTGTTTGCGCAGAATTCTTACGGATGTTTACCCCGACCTCGTAATCTTTCACATGCATCGTTGAACGACCAGAAAAATTAAGAACACATCTCCTGAACCCAATTTTTCAGCTTTTGCTCATCATTGCCACCACTGACTCGTCCAAACTCTTCCCCGTTCTTAAAGCAAACAAAAGTTGGCATGAGTGCAATCCGCAATTTTGATGAGACAGTATCACATTCATCTCCATCTACATCAATCGAAACAAATTTTGCCTTTCTCGAGGAGAACTTCGACGCCAAATCTTTGTAACACGGCTGAATGGCATGGCAAGGTTTGCACCAATCAGCGGTAAATTTGACAATGAGTGTGGAGTTCGACCTTTTTGAATGCGCATCAAATATTTCGTCCCATCTCGATAGCTCATCAATATGCTCCAAACCTGATGGGGAATCATTATCCTCTTCATTCGTTGTTGCATCGGGAGTCACTTCATCATCATCGATGGAAGAGCTTGATTCCGTGGTAGTCGTGCTGGCACTTCGGAACGCCTTCTCTCTACTGCCCCTCTTGCCTCTACTCGATGTGGATCTGCTACTCTTAGTGGGATCACTATCGCTCGAACAGCCGCAGCACCCACCCCCTTCTTTCACCTTTTCGGAAGATCCGCATGTTTTTTCTCCATTCGACTTCAACCCCAACCTCCTGGCCACGCTCTCTGGAAGCAGACCGAGGAGCGCCAATTTCGATGCGATCCATTGTATTCCAATGAGGCAAAGTGGGACTATTGCTGTGTATGGGACGCAGCAGCCACCGAGACACAAGCTCATGTTTTAGAACCAGTTGGTTAGTCGTTGATGGCACAGAAACAAGGTGAAGATGCGAAAGAAGAGCTGGTCCCTGGCCGGCTGAGCAATGGACGAACAAGACGACGAAATTGTAAGTGGGATTGCTCGAGAGAATGATCAAGGAAAGTGAGGAAAGAAGATGACCTCTATGGTAGATAGTAGAGATAGTAGAAGCCTCTACTACCTAGAGAGATAGATAGAGAGAATACTACCGTACCATAGCTACCTACCAAGTATGTAATGTACTGCTACTACTCTTATTACTTTAGGACTAAGACATACTCGTGCGTACCTAATAATAATATGGTGTACGTACATAAATTTTTTTGGCGAGTACCATACTACTGGCTCTAGAGAGGGTATTAATTGTAAGTGCGTATGTACGAGCGCAGTCTCGCTCACTAATATTTCTCTATCACTGACCACTAGATACCATACCATATTTTTATTTCCCGTGCTGTTCCCGTGATCCGCGATTTTACATACAATAGTACAATAGTACTTAGTACCATAATAAGTATATTGTACTTGTATCATAATACACTTCCAAACATCGTCCAAATAATACACATAATCACAAAAGATTTTCACTCATGGCACTATTGCACTCCTCAACATGATTCAACAGAGCGAGGGTTTCGTCGTTTTTACAGTAACAGTAATGTCATGATGGACAAAAACTACCGACGAAGATACTTGCTTGGATGCTCTCCTGCCTATTGCAATATGCATTACAATGAGCCATAAGGTATTTTCATGAAAGAAAAACAATAATATGGTGATTTTGGTACCATTTTCTACCTCCAAACACTTCAAATTTCAATTATTACTTGCATCAAATAACGCTTTCAACCATGAGGAAAACCTGCATTTTGTTCTTTCTGACCGTAATTAGACTCGACTTCGTACTTGCCAACAAATCGCAAGGTCGACTCCAGCGGCGATTAGAAGAAGACGCCAATGAAGATGCGCATGAAGGCGAGAACGATGCCGGGGATGCAGATGCAGAACAAAATGATGAAAACAACGAAGAACGAAATGATGTTGACGAAGGAGAGCAAGATGCAGGATATAACTATGGTGGTGATGATGATGGTAACTACGACAGCCAATACTATGGGCAATATGGGGAATCATTTGACCTGTCAATTCTAGGGCTTGATTCAAGCAGCATAGCATCATACCACCTGAATTACGGCAGGTGCGAAAGAATCGAAGGGGATTTTGACGAAGACTCGCAAAGTTATGGGGCGGAGCAGTTCATGTCTTTTGGCTTGGTGTGCAACGATGACTCGGAAATGGAAGAAGAACAGTGTAGTAGTGAAATTACACATGTGATACGTATGGACGACTATTTCAAATCAACAGATATTTGTGTTGAAAACCACTGCAACGAATGTCTAAATGCATGTAATGAAGATGAACAATACTGCAATACCAAATGCATGAAGCAATGTCAAAAATATTATGATCTGGCTGGAAATCGAGGTTATTTTGGTTGCTCACGATTTGAGGATGACAATGGTGAAACATATTACTACGGACCAAGATGCTACAACAGCGGGAAAGTAGGAATGGGATTCTTTGTTGACCAGTATTGTGAAATACCAGCACAAAACATATGGATGTCATTAGACGCAATGATTCCTACGTTTGACATATTTCACTTTGTACATAACACTTGCAATGATTGCAGCACTAGCGGCATCTGTGATGAGATTTTTGATTCAGCTTATCACTGTGAAAACGGGGCCATGTTGGCAAATGGCAATGCAATGCTGGCGTATGGAAATGATGATATTTGTTCTTCCGAATTTACATCAGCATCGTTCATCTCAAGGGGAGGAGGTTATTTCACGAGAGAGAAAATTATTCAACTTTCAGTGATTTTGGGTTCCGTTTTAGCTGCTGTCTTGGTCACATGCTTTTGTTGTGCTTCGTACACGTATTACATCCGGCATGCTGGATGCGAAGATAGATCCATATTATCTGGGAAATATGGTGGAGGATCAACTATCACTTCATACACGAGCTGGAATAATGATCGATGGCGGTAATTGTTCATCCATGGGAAATTTCATATGCACTCATTTCCATTAATGTCATTATATGTTATCTTGTCAATCTCAGTATCTTTGGAAGTAAAATAAGCTGTCATATTTGTGGTCTGTTACGTTTTGATAAAATTGCAGTCATGTACCCATTCTCTTTAACCTTAAGTTTGAAATGTTATCTGATTCTGGATATTAAACTTAATCATAAACCACGCTTGAGCATATCAACTGAATTGTCTGAAGATTAAAACAGTGCCCAAAAAAATTAGACAAGTTGAAACATTCTAATTCGATCACATGTATTATCACAGAAATCTATGGGTAACATATCGAATGGTCCCAATAGAACTGTGATGGCTATCAGCCCAAGTAACCAAAGTTTTCCTTCAGGAATTTTGAATCAAAAGGGAATTTACTAAGAGAGAAGATTTGTCAGAATTTTATCTGGTAGTTTTGTTGAAGAATCATTTCAATAGCAGGTTGTGCTTTAGCCCAAACTAACCTCAGTGCATAGTGGACATTGTAAATGTTACAATTGGTAACTGAAATTACCTATTATTTAGAAGCTAATTAATGCTGGCCAGTCTGTTGGTATTTTCTTCTTCTTGCTTGGCTGACAGTTTTGCCCACCACCTTGCCCTTGGCCACTGACAATTTGGGACCTGGCAGCTGCAGTTCTCCCAACACACTCCTGTGATGCATGTCCTGGATTGCTCCAGCTCAGAGCTGTGCATCATTCTTGAATCCATTTTTGCATCAGATTGGGATTGCAAACCTTGACCAAAATTCTGTCCCCAGCTTACCATTTTCTCTTCCTCTGACTTGTACTCCTCTCCTGGGTTGGGGACATCAACATAGTCCTCGGCTATGGCTACATTCATAAGCAATGCCATGAACTTTCTGAACTTGATCCTGACCAGAGGCTTTGTAAGCAGGTCTGAGTACATGTCTTCTTCTGGACAGTATGCGATCCTAAAATTGCCATCTTCAATTCTCTTTTTGATAAAAAGTATTTGGCATGCATTTGTTTAGTTCTATTGGAACTTGACAATTACTATCATCACAAGGGACATTGTGCTTTGGTTATCTTGGTGGACCACATTGTCCACCACCTCATACCCTTGGGCTTGGGCAAAGTATTTCATCCCAATGACATCTGGCAATCCATCATCAGCCCCAACCATCTCTGTTTCAGTGCTACAAGGTGTGTTGGTTTTTTGCTTCCTGGATATGCTTGCTAAAGCTCCTTTTACCAAGGATGATTATTTTCCAGTGGGGCCTTTGCAATTGGCATTGGTTGTATGTAAGGCATCAATATACTTAGTTAAAATGGTCACGCTGTCAATAGAAATGGTTTATTTCTGATGAATTGCAGTTGTGCATGGTGTGATGATATTGTTCTTTTTTCTTTTTATCCAGCTTTATTGCTTCCTCTTTGTCTCTGACCTTAAATGAATTTTCTGTTGCAGGAGTTGATACTGATGCTCCAGGAGGTTTGGCAAAGTCAGCAAAGATTCTTTTGATGTAAGAAACAATAGACATCTTCACATTTCCAGCCTAAGAAAAATCAAGATCCACCCAGAGGTAATCATGCTTCTTTCCATGGTGGTTATTCACCAAGTTGAAATATTTGGTCTTTGACTAATCTCCAAATTTTGTCACTTTATGAAAATCCATATGAGACACTTTCAAATTTTCAATGTGCCACACAATTTTCATTTATTTTTCACTGATTATTTTGCTCACCATGCATGCATTGTATTTGTTTAATTCAAAGCCATGCTCAAATAAGTCACTCAGAAGCTTCTTGTAGAACAGGAGCATGGACTTCAACATCCTGTAGACTGCAGCACGAAGATGTACATAGAGGATGGGGATTCCATTGTTGTATGTTAGAAATTCCTAGTAATTTACTGGACCCACTTGAACAATCAAGAGGGCTATTATCCTTGGTCTTCATTACTACACAATCCTCTTTGTCCAACAATGGAGGAATGCACCTGGGATGTCCATTGTTGCAACATCCCATCCTTCAAATGAATCTACTAAGCATGTAAATGTCACTGCATTTGAGACTGCAGTCAGAGACATTGCCTACTCTTTCTTAAAAATGTCTTGTTGTTTTCCGTCATCAGCGCAAGTATGCACCTGTACTGTTGGTCATTTTTATGATTAATAAATAGCAGATGACCCAATTCCCAATACATTTCTTTTCTCTTCTCCCATTAATTTAGTTGCATCAAGCAAATTGAAAACTTCATATGTGAGTATTTGTTTGGAATCTTTTCTGACTGCCTTTTCTCCTTCAGCTCCAAATTTCTTCAAACCAGCTCTTGGGCTGTATTGCATCAGAACAGATCAGAACTGTACTCAAAATGTTTGTGTCTAGTTCCAGATGTTCCTAGGCATATTGTGCTAAGGCTGTGTGATTCTCAAACTCCTCCTCATGCAAGCATACATGAAATAAATGTGAGAAGCTGCTTGCTTCTTTGGGCCTGAGTCTGGGAAATGATTTATCATCTTCCACTCCTGCAATGTTTGGATCCTCTTCTTCTGCTTTTTCCACAACAACTTCTTCATCCTCATCCACTGTTCCCTGTTGGGGGTTAGGCTTGACATCATCCTCTTGGTCCTCAGTTTTCACATTTTGCATTGCAGGTGACATCAATACTGCATCAAGCACAGCAGCTTGATCACATGTTAGAAAGTTTGGATTGATTGGATGGGCTGTCACAGGTTCATTTAACTTGGCATTTTCATGGTCCAAGTCAGCATGTTAGGTTTCATTGTTCAATTCTTTGGATTCATCTGTTTCTTCTTCATCTTCCAGCTTGATGCATTGCTAATTGTGTTCTTTGTTGGCAATGGTTCCAGGGTTCATGATTTGCTCGGAATTTCTTCCTCTCAACTTCTGTGTCCCAGGAATGGTGCAGCTGCTTCCAATTGAGGATTTCCATTGCTTCCCATTTCTTCCTTGATTCAAGGATAGTTTCTTAACTCTTTGAATCATGATCCTTGGAATGGACATCTCAATAACCTGTTTTCTTGTGATATTCTTACCTGCATTCAAGCGCATAAATTTATTTGATTCTTGGAAGTTGGAAATTGGTCCAAGATTTAGGGTTGGTCTAGTCTTGGTAGCCATTGTATTTGTTGACACAGGCTCATCGTATGCCTCACAGTATGCACCAAATGGCCATGGCAATGTTTTTTGTAATCAAGGCATTGCTGTCCTGTTATTTCTCTTGGTCCTAAAGTCCTTAAGATTCCAGACTTTATTGGAAAGACATTCTGCCAAAGAGTGATGAAATTCCCTAGTTCCAAAAGCATAAGAGCCAGCAGATGAGCAAAAGGTATAGCATTGATGATTCCTCTTCCTTGTTCCTTAACCACACATATTTTACTTTCTTTTTCAGAGATGTGCTCAATTTTTGCTGTTGTGTTAAACATAGCATTTTAAGTTTTTGTTCTTATTTTTTTACTTTGCAATCCATTATGATAGTTTGAACAATAAACAAACCTCTTGCATACAATTACATGACCCTTGTCAAACCATTTGCCAGTTACAAACTTCTTCTCCTTAAACAATGTTGGACTTTGGAAAAACTAAGTTTCCAAGACAAAGTCACCAAGAAAGGCAGCCCATTGATGACCATATTGTCAGCAACAAGTGTTATGAATTGTTCAATCTAATAATAGCACTTGACACCCCAATCCCAATGTGGTCAACCTGGAATTTTATCTGTCTTTTTATTGTTGTTTTGCCTCTGATACACCTGTGAGGTCAGATCCATATATATTTCAAACATTAGAGGCTGCATTTGTGGAGATGGGAAATTTCTTTAAAAGTTTGTTACATACCATGTACATGAAATCATCTTCAAAAGGGCTAGTAATCATTCCTATGCTCTTCTTGCTTCAGATGATTCCTGTGCTTCCTTTTTGTAAGTCCCTTGACATTCTTTGTCACTGTATTTTTTACTATCTTTATGGCTTAACTTTCATTTCCCACAAATTCTAGATAGTGCAGGCCCATAAGACTCTGCTTGAACTTTAACTTTTGTGTGTTTTTCTGGTGTTTCCATGATGATTTCTGCTTCCTTTGCAAAGTCATGGATGACTTAAAAACCTTTCTTGATCAGATATGCCATCAATACAATGTTTGCAATCCTTTGTGGGTTGTACCACACATTTAACTGCCCAAACTTTGAATGCAGGTTGGTAGAGGTGAACCCAACATTGCAATGAATACACATCACCTTATCCATTGGTTTAATACCTTTCAAGTACTCAATACTGACAATAACATTTGTCATGTGCTGATTATCCAGTAGTAACCATTTTCTAAGGATGGTGTTTCCTTGATTGGATTGGTGGAACATGTAGCCATCCCAATCATTTGAAATTTTATCCATCACACCTGTGTATGTTCATATATTCATGTTGTTGATCTCTCTTTGCTCTTTGGACAATCTCTTGCAATATGTTCTATCATTGCACCACAAATAACACCCCACATCCCCACCATTGTTTTGTTTCCTTGAAAGAGATTGTTTTTTTCCCTTTCTGTGCTAGAGTCACCTCTCCCCAATCACCAACTTTATCATCATTGTTCTCATGGCTTGCCTGATCAAAGGCCAGTTCTCTACCATATCACAGTCCTGTATGCTTCCTTTTCTTTTCTTTCCTTTGATTTTGTAATTGTTTATCAACATCAATGAAGCATCAAAAGTCTTTGGATAGTTGTCTCTTCCCTTGACATAATAATTGCTTAGATCATCCCCTTTAATTGTTTGTATCTGCTGTTGTTTGCATCACTGATGAACAGTGCCATCAGTACTTCTCCCCTCACTGAGCTCAGCATTGCCTTCTCCTCATCATTGGTTGGGTTGTCAATAGTAGCTGGTGGATTAGCATTGTTGTAACATTTGATGATGACAAGGCCCAGCTTAGTGACAGCATCTGAAAAGGGAAAAAGCATTATGGATACTAAATTTTTAGTATTAGGACAACTTTCCCAAAACATTTTGCCATTCTGCCACTTTTCCACCATTCTGCCATTTTTCTGCTTTTTTTTGTGGAGTTTCACTGATTTCTAAAATAAGTTTCAATAAATGAAAGAATGTTATTTTTGTTTAACATATAACTTCATAATCAAAACTCTCAAAAAAATAAAAATTGCAAGAAAAGCTGAAGAAAAGACAAAAAATAACTTTTTTTATTTGAGACAAATACAATTTTTTTTCATTTTTTTAATTTTTTTTGTCAAAATAGGTAGAAATTAATGAAAAAATGACTATTTTTGCTGAATTTTTTTTTGGTATGGCTTTGTTTTCCTCATAGAACTAGGTATAGTAGGCCTAGGTACTTATGTAGGTACCATACCTATTTATGAAGTATTGTAGAAAGTAAAAAGTAATAGTATTGTGTATTGTCCACATGCTTGTGATCATATTGATGACAAAAAAATAGAAGTATTTTTTTACTACTTGTACATACCTACATACTTACTATCAGTACTAGTACATACTATACTTCTCATTTTGTAGTACCTAAATTCTACTTNTTCTACTTACTCATATCTAGGTACGTACAGTGCATCATGCTATGGTACCATACTTATTATTTTTTGTAGTACCTACCCAGGCATTACTTAGCCAATACTACTATAAGTAATGGATTATGAGCCTCTAGTAATGTTCTCACCAATAGCTGCCAAAACATTCTATAAAACATCAAATATCTTGAAGCTGGCAATATTTATGCAATTATCTTTTGTGGCAATGTTAAACAATCATTTTGTTCTGAAAAATATTAAGTTGCTTAATCACCAGGGGGTCAACACTCTGATACCTTCTGTAGGTACTTATAACTAAAAGAACAGAATATAGTAAAATAGAAGAAAAAATTTGATTTCTGCTAAGCATGATGGAGCATGGAAGAATTCCACAGAGCATAGCATAATTCCACCTAGAGTGGTGGAACATGGTGGATTTCACCAAAAATGACAGAATTTCTGGGAATTCCACCAAAAATGGAGGAAAATGAAAAGCCAAAAAAAAATCTGCCATTTGATCAATTATGTTATTTTTGAGAAATATTGTTTTCATTGTAAAATTCAAGACTCTTACAATGACTAAATTTTGTTTCTTAAACATTTCTTTTTGGATGATGAAAAAATCCGCAATCGGTGATGCAAAATGTCACTGATAATTGCCAAATTTCCAAACTTTAATAGTTTCCAGTAAGTTCCCGGGCTTCTGCCTTTTATCTTTTTCCTTGATCTTGCCTCCCTTCACCTGCTTTCTGATGACAAAATGAAGTTTACAACCTTGTTGATGAGCACATTTCATGATTTAGAGCAGTGCATTGTTAAGCAAGAACACCAGCTATTATGACCAAAAGACTCATTCTACTCAAAAAAACATGGTTTCAATGCTGTGTTGTCAGAATGGAAGAGATTAAGCTTTTGTGCTGGCCTGAATGTTCTACATAAAAAATATTGTGATTGTTGTGCATCACCATGAATCAGGGTCTCAATATTCATCCTCTTCAATGGTGAGTCTAAGAGTTTTGTCCCATGAAGACAAAGTCTCAATAGGATGGCATCAAGTTCCAAGTTTAATATTTCTAAACTTAATAATATATGGATAAACACAATTATTACTTCATTGCAATACTTGAACTTCAATATTTTTGTGCAATGATATTTATTGTTTGTTAGGTTTTGATTAATAATCATCATGAGATTGGTGGATAAATGAATTGATAATGACAAAATTTTAATTTACCTTGGTCACAAGACCTTGCATGTCATGACAACCAGGTGACTCCCTTACTCTCCTGTGGTCCATGAAAATTTTGGACTCTGGTGGTGGTTGTTAAGGTGGATCTAAGGTTTGATGTAGATTGGCAAAATTTTATTGGGGTTTGAGCAGAAAAAGAGACACTGTGCCCTCATACCATATCATATGCCCTGGTTGGTGGTTGGTACTTTCAAGTAACAAAGCACAAATAATAATATTTTTTACTGTACTTTGTAGTTTCTCCAATAATATTTTATGGTAGATAACAAAAACTAGTTAAAATGAATATGAATATTATGATCACTACTCATCATTGTAAGATGATTTTTATATATTTTTCAAGATTTTTATGAAAATTTTGGATGAAAATTGTTTCACCATCCTCACACAGATGATGGTGATTGGATGGTAATCTATGTTGATGGATGGCAATTTGAATTAATTACCATCCACAGCTGGTAATTTGGATTGTAATTTGCCACACAAATGGTAATTTTAAAGCAAATTTTAAAATAAACAATAAAATGTGTTTCTAATTGCAAACATATTTTTATGTAAAACATCACACATCAGAAACTCTCTTATGGCCTCTTTGGACTTTATATACCTATTGATAAGTATCAAATACCATTCTGTGAGTATATATAATTACAACTAGTTTGCATGTTCCAAATTAAAAAATGTGCAAATATAAGCACCTACATATATGGTGTTACAATGGTCTTTCTTTTTTTGAATGGTTTTTAAAGAGCTAATAAGATC